>VXAC01006556.1:353632-582475 GCA_013399225.1 Rhipidura dahli | reverse complement strand
AAAAAAAAAAAAGCCTGTTTAATTTTAGCAAATGGGTTTTTCCACTTCAATAGCCTCAAAATTTTCCCTGGAGAGCTGTAAGCCCTTTAAATATATTTAGGTTGCCAGATTTCTTATGTTCTCTCTCCAGGAAGCCAATTTTGCTTCTAAGCTCTTGAGAAAGGGTCAGTCTCATATTTTCTTGCACTTTGAAGCTCTTGTACACCACCTTCCCTCTTTTCTCTTTTCTTTCACAGTCCTCCTTAGGTTTAGCACTTGTCCCTGAGCTAGCACAAAGGCCAGAAACCCTTCCCAGGCTTGTGTTAAGCTCCTTATCCACTCTAGGTCTTTCATCCTGTATCCATCAGAAACCCATTGTGGTGTTTCATGACAACCATCCCCACGTGCATTGCTGTGCACCAGGCTGAAGACACTAACCAGGGCTAAATGCTTCAATGGCTGTGTGCCCTGCTCTGATCCAGAAGCTCCATGGGGAATTTTAATCTCTCTCCCTCTCTCTCTCTTTTTTTTTTTTTTCCAGATCCTTGGGAAATTTGGCACAGCTCACTGTCTCATTTTGCCTTCATCAATTTTTGTGAAAAGCAACAAAAACACTAATGTGCTGTAGCTCCCTCTTTTCCCACTGAATATCACCACTGAAACATTTGCTAGGTGTTGAAATCCCAGAATAAAAATGGCATTCTGGGATCTGGCCAGCCCCTTACAACCCAAAACTCTTTTCCAGATATCTCAAATAGTTTCTGCACAGCTCGAACAGGATCAGACAAAGATGCAGTGTCCAACAGGTCTCACCACACACATGGGGAAGAGCTGGTTCGATTACAAATGGAAAGTGGTTCCAGCTTGCAAACTGAAGGCAAGACAGCTTGTGGTGTCTGTAACTGAACCAGCAAATGAGTTGTATAATATGTGACCTCTGGGACAAACAAAAGTTCCTTCTTCAGACCTTGGCAGGTTTATAAACAATGCAAAAGAAAAAAATAAAAAAAAAGAACCCACAGCTGAAGTGTTCTGTGATGACCTGAGGAGAAGAAAGATTTACACTGCTGACTGACTGGCTTCATGGTGAGACTGGAGCAGTGTAAGTAATGGATCTGCAGGCTCTGGGGAACAGGCATGGCTACTCCATAAAAAGTGCTGTTTATTTTACAATCAACAGTTCCAACACAAGGACTCTCAGGCTCTCTTATTCAGGGTGACAAATTATTTCTGGGATCAATGAGACTCCTTTTTACTGCCCCCCTATTTCGCTCACATAAAAGCACGCGCGCTGACGAGCTTCAAGAGCACCTCTGCAGCCAGTAATTAAAAACATGTTTCACACGTTATTCCATAAATATGTCAGGGCTGTTATTACCCCAGACAAGCTTTCACTAAGGCACTGTCCAGCTGGTGTCACTGAGGTGCAGAGGGGATTTAATAAAGCCAAGGCTGTGTCTGGGAACGGACCGTGGGTGTCCTGATTTGTGCTCTAATGAGTGTGTGCTCATCTCAGAACCTGACACGGGGCTGCACTGTGCCAGCAATGCTGCTCTGGTCCACCCAGCACCCTGAGAATGGGGAAATATCCACCAGGCTGGACAGAAAATGAAAATTCCATTCCAAAATTTCTCTGTCTGCTTTAACTATGAACCAGGACTTGGAGTTAAAACACTTAATTATTCTTTTTTCATGAACCAAAATATTTTGAAAAGGTTTTCTTTCAGTCTTATCAGTACACTAAGCCATGGTATTGTACTGCTTGCAAATCCATTCAAATAGTAATAATTCCAGTGCACTCATGTACATAAAAACATGAGACCTGTTGCACTTAAAACCTCAAGCCACTGCCTGGTCAGCCTGGAGCTCTGCAGCATGACCTTGGGCTTGAAGGCTAAAAATGAAGCTTAAGAAAGAGAAGGTTGCAAGTGTAATAATGGCAGGAACCTGACTACTGAGAAACACAGAGCAAAACACAAATAGGATTAGCTTCCATGAAATCTAGACGACGGCTGTGTAATTTATACAGGATTCTTTGGCTTGTCAGCATCGTTCATGTTTTCTGGGCTCTACTGCTGTTATCTCAGAACAGGAGAAGGCTGTTAGAGTTCTCCTGCCAGACCCAGTAGCATTTAGTCAGATTTAAGAGTAAGTGACTGTGGGAAATGAAGATTAACACTCTGGGGACAGGTGAGATTACCTCAGTGCAGGTCATTATAGTTCCCATAAATCAAATATGTTTGTGTATGAACACACACACTCATGTCCAGCAGATCTATAGCACAAGATATAAATGAAAAGCCTGGGGAATACTGAATCACAGGGACCTATTGTAGGGGCCTGTGAGCAGAGTGCTGTGCATGAGGACTGGCTGGGAAGTGCTGATGGAAATGCAGTGTGACAGACCCAGGAGCTGTGGGTGGGTGTGCCCTTTAGTTCTCTCCAAAAATGAATCAACCAATGATTAAAAATTGCTCGCCCCATTTATTGGTATTCATATTATGGCACTGAAACCCTGAATCCAAACATTCCCTTTACTGATGCATTTGCTCCCACAATGCAATTTCAGGGACCTGATTTTTTGATTGCCTGAGCTGGAGGGGGAGTAGGTGAGTAAGCAGCAGGATTGAGAAGAAAATTTACTGAGAGTCTTCCTTGCCATGGGTTAGTGTGCCCTGTGCAATGCCATGAGAAACTGAGAAGCTCAGAGTTATGGAAAGGTGACTTTCTTCTGCCCCCTAGACCCACTTCTGGCTCTGTAGTCCCTCTTCAAGCTGTTTCTATCTTCTCACCAAACTTGTTTAAAAAAGTGAGAACTTGAGGATTATTGTGCAGGGGGAAAACTGAGCCCTCAAGAGGAGCCCATCCAAACACATCACCTCCTCTGGGGGGCCCTGGATCTCCTGCCACTGCCCACAATGGCCTGTCCCCAGCAAGTGCAAGGCTATTTCCTGAGCCCTGCAGCTCACATTTGAGCTCAGCAGATCCCCCAGTGCCATGAACAGAGGGACAGGCACGAATCACTGAACAGTCTCTCAGCTGGAGCAGTGCTGCTGCTGCAGAGGTGGGCAGAAGCTTTGAAAATCAGGTGGCAATCCTGAAAGGATAAAGAGGACGGGATCCAAACTCTGCCATCTCCTGACTTTGCTAGCTCAGCCCCAGGCGCTGTGAGCCCCTCATGCTGGCAAGGGAAATGTTGTAAAAGGCAGAGGTTTGAAAAAATGAATGAAATAATACAAAAAAATGCAGAGGCATCACTTGTGACTGGGGTCCTGGGCTTTGGCATTATGCCACTGCCAATTGAGACAGATTTCTTCCACAGGAAGGAATATGATCTGAATAGGGCAGGAAAGCAGCAGTGGGAAGAAGCATTCTTCCACTGTTAGACAGGCAGCTGAGGTAAGCAACTAACTCTCACTTTTTTAGTGAGTCTGCAACAGAAATTGGACTTAAATCTGCATCTACCAGGGTCTATTGCAAAATTTAAGCCACAAAAGCAGCTTTTTTCAGCTTTCTTCCCTGTACAAACCCTCAGCCAGTGCTCAGCTGTTCTGCAGAGCAGACTGGCCAACTCAAAGGAGCAGCATTTCTCATGAGGCTCCCAGTGCTGCTCACTCAGAAATACCTTCAGCAAGCTGGAGAGTCAGGGAGGGCCCTTGAAAAATACTGGCAAATAATCCCTTAGGTTTCATCTTCCACTTCACCTAAACAGTGACTTTCCACGTGAACCACACAAATCAGCCACACTTCATTTAATGCTGACTTTTAATATGAGTCACACATGGAAGCAGCTCCATGCCAGTGTTTCCAAGCCTCCCTCCACAGAGATGGCTTAGTCAGACATGCTCATATCCTCTCCTTCCATGCCAAGGAGCAGATTTGCTCTCGTTCTTTCTGTCCATCTTTCCTGTCACACTCTTTTCCACATCCTCATTTCCCCTAGACGAGAAAAGCAGTGCAAGGACAGGGCATGTTTCACCTTCTGCTTGCACTGAGACTGAGCTTGTCTTCAGAGCCTGGTGCCTGACAGATCAGAGCTGTCTCCTGCAGTCCAACCAAAACTAGAACAGTCACCCATCATCTTACTTGCTGACCTTTTTTTGAAACTGGGGACATACGGGGTCTTTTGAGCAGATACAAATTCAGATGGCTGCTACTGTCTTTCCTGTCCCTCTCATTTGCAAATCTTCTTTTGAGGACATGAAAAAGGGCATGAAGAAAAATATTTGACATATCTCACCTGTAAGCTGGTTTTTTTCTTTTGTGTGTGTGTGTGAGATTTTGCCAGTCACGGGTCTGATATGATGAAGGGGAAATCTGGTGAGAAATGTTATTGATAGTGAGTGTCAGAAAGTATCAGTGAAGATCTCACTGTCTGGACATCTCCCTGAATCCTATCAAAGCAATCTGAAGCTCTAACATCTGTGAAAGTGTGCTGGAATGCTTTCAGAGACAGACTCCCTCATGAGCAGAGGTGCATGAATAAGGGATTTTTTTTTTTGTTTGTTTTTTGTTTTTTTGCTTGCAGTTCTGGAAGATCAGAAAATAGATTTATTTCAGGGTAATCCAAAGCATATATTTTAAAAAACACCCTCATCAGACAAAATGAAGAATTGCAAATTGCGGTCATTCAATAGAAAGATTTTTAGTGAACTAAAAATAAGTTTCTTTCAGATTTGATTTTTCATTGGTATATATCCCAGAATTACTGAGCCTTTTTTTTTTCCCCTTCCAGAACATTCACTTTCTTGAGTTAAAACTGATTGAATTGACCTACATTAATGAAATGTCTGGGTTAAACCCACCAAACTGTATCTACTGTTTAAGAAAAAAAGCAAAATAAACCCCTTTCATTCAGACATTCAGCTCATAAGAAAAAAAAACTTCCTGATGCCATTTCACTTTGTTTTATTCAGTTTGCTACTAAAGTAACTGAAGTGAATCATTATCCAAAATTAACTCCAGTTTAGTTTGGGACATAAATAATTTCCTTGAATTCACCTTTATTTTACCTGAACACTGCTGTCAGCTTTTACAAAACAGGCAGCATATTGTCTTCCTTATTTAACAGAACTTTAAAAGAATTGAATTGAAATTGAATTGGCTTCTTAAAGCAGAACAAAGCAATTAACAGGGCCATGCCAAAGACAAATGTTTAATAGGATGTGATCACTTAAAATCACTTAATTCTGTGTCTGGCTGCTAAATATTGGTAAATCTAATCAAGGCTGGCAATAAATAAAATGTTTGTGGCATCAGCAGTTCTGCCTGAGAACTCAACATGGAAAAAGCAAGTCTCTTTATTATCAGTATGGAGAAATTGTTGTCTTGGGGGTATGGGAGGCTTGCACAAGCATCCAGAAATCCAGTTCTTTATTCATATCCATGGCTATTATTCTCAGCACATTTGAATTTGCAGATCTTGGCTGAAAATCATATGTTAACATGCTCTTTGCTATTATCAGGGCGGGATATTGACTGTAGAGGTCTAAACAGTAAACACCATGGAAACACCTTTGCCTTGGCATTTCCAGACTCTGCATGCAGAATGGGAGTGGGAGGCACAGCAGCAATCAACACATATATTTTAGGTTATCCATACTCCCCTCCACCCCTCTTTTTGAATCTGAAAAGGTTCTTGTTTCTAGAGTTACATAAAAGGTGGGAAAAAAACCACAAGGAGATTTGTAACTTATCCTTTCCCAGACACTGAGTCCTGGACTGTGACTGGGGCAAATGTGGATGGAGGGGCAGCACAGCCAGAAAAAAGTTTTGATCAACAAAACTTAAAGAGATAAACCTATTGAAAGCAGAGCCTTCTCTTCATCAGAAACACTCCAGAACTCTCATCCTCTGCTCATAACATACAGGTGGTTTATTGGCATCAATAGAGCTTGTCTTGTTTTGCCTGCTGATGTAACTGAGATTCCAAACTGGTCCAAGAATACCCAACTTCTTAAAAAGAACTCTTGCCTGTGCTCCCCTTTGGCCTTTGGGCACTCGCGAGCAGAGGAAATCCAGAACCACAAGCTAAGCACCCTGCAGTGCAAAAGAGATAAAAGCTGTCTATGTGGCAGGAGATGAGGCCCCAAAGGGTAACTTCAGAGGAGGTTAGGGATGGAGAAAAAGACTGAACCACTTGTCCAGCTTCCAGCTGTGCCCCTTGTCCCCTGGGTGTGAATGATGACAGCTGCTGGGTTCCTGCAGCCCCCTGGCTCTGTGCAGGAACCACTCACCTTTCTGGCCGTGCTGATGTCACAAATCCCAGCCTGTCAAAAATCAATCCCATTTAAATCAAAATATCTCTGACATTGCCGGGACTGAAACAGTATCCTGGACTGAAATAATCTGCTGAGCTCACCCAAGCTCAGGGGAAGAGCCCACCAAGTCTTTTTGACAGTCAGCAATGCCAGGACCAGTCTGAGAACTGTACTTGCATT
This sequence comes from Rhipidura dahli, assembly GCA_013399225.1. Classification (NCBI taxonomy): domain Eukaryota; kingdom Metazoa; phylum Chordata; class Aves; order Passeriformes; family Rhipiduridae; genus Rhipidura; species Rhipidura dahli. The sequence goes on along the minus strand of VXAC01006556.1, from coordinate 576,056 downwards.
GCTCAAGGGATATTGTAATTTACTGAAAAAAGAATTAGGAGCCTGAGGTCAGAAACACTACAGATTCTTTACAGGTGGAAGAAAAAAGACTGGCAAAAGATAAACAGAAATGCTCTCTACTGAAATAAGNCCTTTTCTTTTTTTTTTCTTTCCTTTTATTCTTTTCTTTATTTTTTTTTCCTAGGTACCTGTTAATTAGGATAAAAGTGGGAAACACTATCTAACAAGGTTCCTGGGAGCAAGCTGGAAAAGCTTTAATGAATTCAGCATTACGAGGTGGTTCCTAAGCAACAGAACATTTCAGCTGAATATTAACCCTAGTCACAAGGAGAGAAAAAAATGGTCTCAAAAATAACCCAGAAGTCAGTTAATTAAGACAATGTCTCCTCTGTGCAGAGCTGCTCTTGGACGTCTTAAGGCAAGCGTGGTTTGGGTAATATTTGAATGAACTTCTGGCTGACAGATTAATTTCAACTCTTTTTGGAATTCATTTGCTGCTTTAGTATTAATCATCATTATGGCTGTTTACAATGAAGCACCTTAGAAGATGAGGCAAAGAACAATGCAAAGATGTAAATCCTGTAACATTAAATTTTATAGAAATGTACTCCCACGAATGTACCGTCCCCGAGTATGGACCAGCCACCGTGTATCTTCAGGCAGGAAAGAGATGAGCATTCCAAAATTGTGATATTTGGAGTAGGAGTTGGAGGTTTTAAGAGAGGAGAGAAACAGCTTGAGGATTATGTGGCTGCTTGGCTACTATTGTGTAGCTGGATGGGCCCAAAATATTGCTTGGTACAAAAAGTGGGATCATGTACCTGAAAATAGGTCATCACAGATGTCAAATGGCAAGTGAGCACTGGCTAAAGGGAAGAAATTAATCAAACCATGAAAATTTGGCCATTTTCAGTCATGTTACCATATTCTCAGACAAGAATCATAAGTTCACCACTCTCTTCTGTACCTAACCAGAATTTAATTTCTTAAAGTCATGTGAAGGACACAGCTTTTCATCCTTAAAATCATAACTCTGAGTATGCAATGAAGTTTTTGAAGATGTACAACTAAATCAATTAATTTGTTTATGAAATAACACTAATCATAAATTCAGCCCCTTCAAAGAAGAGCAGCATCTAAGGCAATTTCTTCTTTGTCCCAAATGATTTGAAAGGACTGCAAATACAAACGTAAATCAAGAAATTGCAGTATGGGCTTATTTAAATAAATTACACTGATTGCTGTATTAGAGTTTGTGTAATTGTGTGGAGGTTATCAACTTTCTTCTGCTCTACAACCAATGGAAACCCAGTTTTGAGCTAGCAGGGAAATGGTGAATGTTGGTGCTTTTTGGCAGTGCAACTTGGATAGGAATTACCAGCTGGTGTCTGCTGGCTGATCTCTGGGGGCAGTGGTTGAAGCTGCAAAGTCTCTGGACCACATGAAAAGATGAGTAAATCAAGCAATCTTACCGTGTGAAACATTAAGAGGTTTTTAGTTTCAGTAGTAAGTTTGTCGACTTGAAAATACCAAAATTCAATGTGAATATGTGACCTTAAAATGAATTTTAAAACATACAGGGTAAGGCAGATTCTGTATGACTGCTAATCTGTAGCACAATTATCTAAAAACAGTCTCCTTGGGTATCTTTACCAGTTTTGTGTGACATTTCTGATCGTTAAGGGAAAATAAAAAAAAAAGAAATTAAAGCTGTTCTTAGAGAAAAATGAAGTTAAAATCAGTTTAAATTGCATCATGTGTGTAATGTAGAGGTGAAACTTTTTGAAAGTGACTGCAAATGGTCCCCAACACAAATCTTGAAAAACCTGCTTCAGAATTATTCTACTGGGAAACAAAAAAAACCCCAAGTAATTTTACATTCAGGTAGGAAGAGGAAAGGTGATAAGTGATCTCTACTCTCACTGCAGTGCTGATACTTTAGTGAAAATGTGTGAAACATAATTGAATGGGTCTTTAAAGACCATCACTTAGGAGCCTGATTATATCGAATATCTGTAAGTGTAACCACCTTCTTATTTCATGGTGTGACAACGGCCAGGCTTGGATGGCTCAGTGCTTCCTCATGTGTCATCAGAGGATTGGAGGAAAAGATCTTTGTCCCTGATGGCACCAAGAGCACAGCTAGAGGAGGATCAGCTTTGGGCTGCTGTATTTCTCCATTGAATCTTTTTTCCATCCTGTCTTTCCTCTGAGTGCGGTCAGGTGGTGGAGAAGCCACGATCACCTAAAAATATCCTGCCTTTTTTTGGGTGCAAAACATTGGGAGTTTTGTGCCCAGGGCACTTGGATCCAACGGGAGGCACAGCCCCACACACATTTCCCTGGCTGGCATTTACCCCCTGGTTGTGCAGGAGGCAGTGAGGGAGAAGGAGGCTCAGGTGAGGCAAAATCTTCCTCGGGGCAGGGAAGGAAGCCCTGAGCATGGCAGCGTGCACCTTGCAGCAGGTTCTGCCTCTCTAGGAGCTGTTAATTGTCCTCTGTATGGAATGAACTCTCCAGCCATCCCAACAACTACTGCTGCATCTAAATCTTCCCTTTAATGGGCTCTCGGGGAGCAGGAGGCTGCAGCCTGAACTGTGCTGACCACTGCATCAATCTTCCCCTCATCTCCCACACTTCATGCAGCAATCCCGAGGAACAGGCACGAGAGCAGAGCCACTTGCCCTGGCTGTAATTCCCAACCCTGAGTTGCCTCTCTGATGCTTGGAAAGGGAATTTGGAGAGAGCATCTCTCACAGTGGGCAAAACCCCGTGGAACGGTCAAGAGAGAAGACAGGATTCTGATCTGGGCATCAGAAAACAAAAATATCTCTGTGAGGGCAACAGAGAAAGCAGAAGCAGCTCTGAGCTTCCAAGCCAGAGGCAGCTCTTGATTTAAAAGGCTAATTTGGTGCATCAGGGACATGTTTTGGCTGTAAGGATTCAAAGATCTGTTCTGCTTCTGTGTTTTCACAGTGCCCAGCACAATGGGAGTCTGGAAATAAACAGCACTAAAAGAGATAGGTTTGAGAAAGAAGCAAGAGCGGGAGCTCATTGGGGAGAGTAGGGGGATAGGCTTTATTTCCATGCACATTAGAGAATCCTGCCCTGAGAAAGAGGTTTGGTTCACTATAACTGGCCAGGCATGCCAGCCATTTGATGAGGGATCTGATCAAAGAAGTGTGTGTACACAACTTTGAGAATCCAGTAATTGTTTACAAGAAGTGAAGAGTCAAGGTGAACAACTTTCACCATGTGTTGAAGGCTTGAATTGATTGCCTTAAAACTGCCAGCTAAATAGTCCAGCTGGCAAATATAAACTCACAAAATACTTGTGCAAACAGAGAAAAAAAAAAAATCAGCTGATGGATGATACTGTTTACATGGAATAAATTCTGCTTCTCTGCTAAGAATGAGGTTCACAGCTAAGCAACTGATTTCACAAGAGATAGGTGGGAAGTGAGCTATTTTTTTCCCCCCTGTGACCAAATTACACACTTTCCATTCACACATCTAGGTGCAAGAATAACCTTTCTGCTGGGATTATTTTTTAAACAGTTTAATTAATATTTCTGTTTGCCTTGAGTAGTTCTCAGAAACAGGAGGGGGAAAAAAAACGGAAGACAGTGTAGCAACACAGAGAAAAGAAAGAAAAGCCCAGCGTTACTTTAACACTGACAACAAAAGTCACCCTTAGATGAATTAGTGATAAACTCCTGGGGAAGGCTTTGGCTCCATATGGTGATTTTAATATTAGTCACGTAGGATCGGACAAATCAACTCCACATCCTGCGGTACCTGCGGGAGCCGGGGCTGCCTGTTTAGAATTCCGCTGCGACCACCTGTGAAACGCTGCCATTGTCTCTCCTGATATAAATAAATAACTCCAGAATGCCAAACAGAAAGGGGTGGGGACGGGAATGATAAATTCTGAGTCAGAGGCAAGCGTGTGAGAAGGGCTGTAGCTGTGATTTAGGGGTGCTAATGAGCCCCGACAGAAAATGCCTCTCACAGGCCCCTGTTGGCAGGATGTCCTGCCTGATGCAAACCAGGTGTCCAAGGGGCTCTGTGGGTCCACAGGTTCCATGTCTCTGGCTCACTTCCTCATTTCTAAATGATTAGTTAGAAAAACACCTTTTTCTTCACACCAAAGGGTAACTCCAAGCCTCCAGGTCAGTGCACACACAGATTTGGCCCACAGCAGCACACGGCTCAGCACATTCATGCTCGAGCTTTGGGGTTTAGGCTGATATCACTGGGGAAGACAAGGCAGGAAAAAAAAGCTTGTCTGGGCTCTGCTCTGCCCTGAACAGCTGTTTTGAAAACCTCTGCATGTGAGAAACTCACTTTTTTTGAGGAATAAGCTTCTCTGTTGGTCTTTGCTCCCTGATGCTCACACCAGAACAAGTAAGCCTGGCCAAGCATCCTGTCTCTTGGAGAGCAACCCAAAAGCTGGAAGCATTTGACTCTGCTCAGCAGGAGTGATTGAATCATTCCTCTCCCTCTGATGGGACCATCACAAGCCCTCTCCAATTAGCCTTAAACCACCAGTACACCCAGAGCTGCTTTCAGGAACAGAAGAGAAGCTGTGCTTGATCCATGCTGGTTTTTGCCATGTGGCACTGATTCTCTCTCCTGAATATGACATTCACAGGGAAATAAAATTAATGCAATCCTCTCTGAGCACCTCACTCACTCACTTTGCCTGTACATGTACTGCTAGTATATAGATTTTGCCACGGATTCACAAAAATGCTTTATTTGGGGCTTGGTTTTCCAAGTGCATCCCTGACAGTGCATCCCAGAGCTGTATTCTCCAAAGCCCATCATTATGCAGATTTGCCCTGTCGAACCCAAAGTCCACTACTCACTGAAGACTCCAAGGTCACGCTGAGATGTGCTGCCAGGCAAAACCCCTGCCATGCAGAAGTTTTTTTATGGATTTTTAGTGATTATTTTCCTAAAGGGATAGAAGCAATGAAGCATCAGCCACCAATGGAAGTAAAGCTGCACATGTTTGGCAGCAGGCAAAAGCTGGGCCATGACTGAGACAAATATCCCAGGCAGTGGCTTAGGTTAAGTTCCACCCTCACACACCCAGCACAGGTAAGTGGCCCATGTGCACTCACACAGTACTTACAACCACAGTTTTTCTTCCCCTGCCCTAAGTCAACTTATTCTTTAGTTTCCTACTGCCCTGAAGTCCATCAAAGCCAGTTGCCATGGAAATGGTTGTGATGTGCTTTCGCAATGTCCTCTGCCTTGAGTGCATATCAAGAGCTCTCTCTGCTGGTCTGGAATCACCATCATCCCTCGTGGATGACCACGTCAGTGATGGTACCTGGAAGCTCTCAGAGGTGCAGCCTGTGTTTCTAAGCATTGTCAGGGCCTGGATTCTGGCAGTGCAGCTCCTGTTTCTGAGCTATCTGGGAGCACTCAGCTCACCAATAAGTGTAATGTCCAGCCCCTGTGTTCTCACAGTGTGTTTGTCATTCAGTGAAGAGTGTTTAGTGATGCTACCAGGGGAGCAGGGGGAAGGAGGAGCCTTGCCTGTGCTGGCACTGCTAGACAGAGCTCCAAAGCAGGACTGTGGGAAGCTGCAGGGGTATGAGAAATAACGTTTGGGGTTTTTTCTACTTCAGCACTGCTGTCAGCCTAGGGAAATTGGCAGTGGCCTAATCCCTTTGCCTGAGCAGAGCTTTTTTTGATTTGAGCACAAGGTCCTTGTGTAGGGTGGGAACACACACAAGCCCTGTTTTCACACTTGCTGTAACAGCATTAGGAGGACTGAGATCACTGCATGACTTTTACTTTTCAGAGTGTCAGTAATCCTTCCACGGGCTGAGCACGCTTTGCTGCCTCCCAAACACTCCCTGGAGCAGCAGAGCTGAGGCTTATTATTAGCATAATTTATTGTTAGCATTGCCTCCCTAAAGTACAGCTTTTTTAGGAGACCTGCACAGGACAGAGCCTGCCACTACATCCCAGAGGTTCCTACAGGCAAAGGATTTGCAGGAGCCAGTTTTGTTTGCCTTCCACAGCACAGAGATGCAAGACCATTAGCAGACCCAATCTGTGTACCAACCCTCTGATTTCCCTCTCTGATTGGGTGTCCATGGTCTGCACACGAGAAACCCACAGGAAAAGGTGTTTTTGCAGATGGCAGCCATGGACCACCCTGAAACAAACCCACCTCTTCCACCTTACGTGCCTCATAAAGCCAGTCTCAAGGAGCTGGGCTCTCAGAAACCCCTTGAAAAACATCAGAATCTGACTTGTAATTGGTGTAATTACAAAGTTAAAAAGAGACAAAGTAATTAATTAACTAGGTGGTGCTACCAAGCTGGCTCTCTGCTAAGCACACAGCTGAAGAGCTGAGCATGCTATTCCTCAGAAAGGGTTTGGTTTCTTTCCTCACTGTCACAGTGATGACATCTCTCTGACAGACCCAATTGCAGTGAAACAGCAAAGACAACCACTGAGGTGCCACTCGTTGTCTGCCTTCCACTTCTTGTACAAGCTAATTGTCAGCTTTTAGCAGGGCCAGATAGACCTTTTTATGTAAAAAATAATAACTCCCAGAGTTGTGTGATAGTGTGGGGTTTTTTTAAGATTTTGGTTTTAAAGTTTACTACAGAAGTGTATGACTGTGTATGAAAGCTGCATCTAACCCGTCCACAAATAATCCAAGTTACTTTCCAGCTCCTGAGCCTGGGTTGAATTTTCTTGGAGTCATAATGAATAAATTGCTTTTTGTTTTCTTCAACCACTGTATGGTTTTGCTCTACTGTATGAAAAGCAGAGAAAAAAATTCACCACAGATAATTGAGGAGGGAAACATTTCAATTAAATGTTGCAGTAGAAGGATAAGGGACAGAAGGGGCTGCTGGTTTTATCGTCTGAAAATCTTGGAAAGCACAAGGTTGACCAAGCACAGATTATTTTCCCTCCAATCCTGATTCATAGTTAATAATTGGCATGAAAAATCAGTTGGAGCCACGGTGCACAGAGTGGCCTTGGTAAATGATTCTCTTCCATGAACTTATTAGAGCTGATTAAAGTCTTGCCATTGATTTTTTTGGGCCATCCTGGGGAGACCAGACATGAGGTCAAGCACACAATGGATAAGTGTATCATTAAATCCAGTCCTTTTGGGAGTTAAGAAGAAATGCCAAGTAGCTACATGGAAGTTTTAACAGCTCATCCTGAGATCTACCTGTTTCATAATGTTTCATTTTGACAACAGCCATCCCCCTCACATCCTACGTCCCAAACTAATGAGATATTTAGTCACTGAGAAGAGAACATTGTGCCAAACTCCAGCTCACAATATTTCCAACCTGGGGGAACACAGCCAGCCTTGTGTGACCATTTTCCAGCCCTTCAAATAAAAGGTTTCAGTTGTCGAGTCTTATTTCCTCCCCACCCATTCTTTGGTCTCTTTCACTCAGAAGCATGGATATGGGAACACTGGGAATGGGTCTATAGCATCCTGGAAAGGAAAAAATGCCAAGAGCAAAAGTTGCCAAGAGCAGATTTTGAGGAAAGTTTAGCCCATATTAATCCAAGTACAACCAAATTACTCTAACTGCAGCCTCCTGTAGAGTCAATGGAAACACTTCCAGGGAGCAATTTATTTTGCTTCCCTGTGGAGCTGCTGGTGTGTCTCAGGTAGAGAGTCCAGGGTAGCTGAGCACCTTGGCTGGCTGCTTCACCTTGCTGCTGCCATGGATCTCCAGGGGTTGGGAAGGAAGAGCTTTTGGGCATTTATTGCTTATCAACACATTCCTTGATCCCATGTGAGACTATGAATACAGGACAATCCTTCCTGCCCTCTTCTGTGTACCTGGGGCTGTCAGCCCCAGGAAGACACTAAATATCAGGTGAGATTGCATGCAGAGTTGAGGAAGATGCCACTCAGACTATTTAAAACCCTCAGACACTGCAGTTATTCTACTGAAATTTTTGCAGGAGAAGTTTTTAGGTGTGGAGTCTTTGACCTATATTTTGGATGCCTGGTTCGTGTGACAGACTGTCCAAGGCGAGGCACAAGCTAATGGAACAACACCAAAGCTTTAGCCAAAATTAGCCTTCTTCTGGGAGATGCTGAGCACAATGTGTGAGCAGCCACGTACCCTCAAGGGCCACTAAGCCATCCAGAATCCAAATCACACCAAGCACAAGTTTGGATCAGGCCCATTTCCCCCCAGTTTCTAATCCTGTGCACCTGGCAGAGCGAATCTCTTGCTGTGTGAGCGGATGCTCTGTGAGTGAAGCCTGGAGGCTCCTGCTGCTGCTGCTGTACCTGAGCAAACCGCTGCCCAGGAACTTGGGACACATCCAGCTTCCTCCAGCAACCACGGACAAGATGCTGCTGCATGAACTCCTCATTTGCATTCCCACTCTAAATCTGTTTCAACTCTCCCGTCCATATGTTTATCAGGGAAGAAAGGCATAGCAAGGAAGGAGGGAAGCAGCTGAGAGTCTTTTCTCAAATCCTTGCACCTCCCATTTTAACTTCCATTTTGTGTTGGCTTCCCCTCCAAATCCCCCAAAGTGTTTTCAAAATCTTCCTCCTACTTCCTTCTCCTGTTCACTCACTTCAGATTTTTACTAACACTACAAACCCATCCCTGGAAATGTTTTCCCTTTGTAAAGACATCAGATTTAAAACAACAACAAACAGCATGGCCTCTTTTAATCCACCAGCACTTTTGCTGCTGCTTCATAAATGATTCTGGTTGAAACTCAGATCTCCTGTGTTGACTGATGGCAGAACCACATGGGAAGTGAATAGACAATGATCCTGGGGAGCAAAGGCTTCTCAGTATTCAGGAGAGGACACACTGGTTTGACAGGAGTGTTTCAAACCAAAGAGATGGTTTTTTGTGGTCCCTGCAGTTTTGAGGTTCAGCTGGAGAAGAAGGACAGAAGCTCATTGCAGTGCTCAGCAGTGACTCTTGAGGATTTCATGCTCAAAGGTAGAAAAAAAGGATTCTGTGAGCACCTAAAATCTGTGAGGCGCAAAACAGCTTTTTCTGGAGAGGTCGTATGAAGAAATCTAGGAGGCTCCTAGTGTTCTGATTCAGCTTTTCTTTTAAACAAAACCTTTTGAGGTCTTATTTTGGAGGCTGACAGATTTTTCTTTTAAAGGTTAAGCCAAAGTTCAAAATGAAATGCAAATTTTTCAGTTCAGCTCAAGTAAAATGGGTCACCTGATCTGGGAATTTATCCCTGTGCTGCCCATTTCCTCAGTTCAGCAAACAGCATGAAAGTGTTTGCTTTCACTGTCCAAGCCCAGGGTGCCTCCCAGCCCCTCACCTTCCCTCTGACAGGGAGTGAAACTTTGAAATTAGGGGTTGCCTTCTGCAAATGGAGTGATGACATGCAGATCTCTGTGCTCAGCTCCTTCCTCCACCACTGCAGCGAATAACATACCAGAGCAGTCACACATTTGTGTGCAGACAGCTACGGAGCTCCCTGGAGAGGGCCCAGCCTTGTTTTCTGCTCTGGAGGGAGATTGCCTATTTTGCCAGGTGCCTGGCTTTGGTTATTTTGCTTTGTGTGAGACTGTGAGAACTTTTTCTCTGATGTCAGCTAAACTTTCCTGTCCCTTCTGGTGTGCTGTGTGGTCTGGTTCACTGGCTCACCCAGAAGTTTTACACAACAGCCACAGCACTCTAGGAAAATCTGGGACACCAGAGGCATCCCATCTCTCCTGCTGTCTTCCCTTGTGAAGAATAGCTGTGGGGTTTTCTTTTCATCAGTCACTGCAGGTCACTGATGTGGGGCGGAGGGCAGTGGGACATGTTCTTTGAGGGCAGGTAGAGCAGCTGTTTTGCAAATATTTTTTGGACACCTACTTTCTGTAAGTCTGCCTTCGCTGGAAAGCACGGGACTCGATGACTCAAAGTTGTCCCTTCTAGTCCTATGCCTCAAACAGCTAAATGGTGACTTAGTGGTCTCAAAATAAATCTGCATCTCTCTTGGATTCTGCCATTCTCAGGGATGTTTGTGAAACAGGCCAGTGCAGTGGCACAGTGAACTGAAGTTTAAGTGAGCAGAATTCCTTCCCCACCAGGCAGTTTCCACTAACTTCCTTCCCAGAGAACTTAGTTTAGAGTTAATTGAATTAGCAAAGGCCTTCAAATGCTTACATAAGGGACTGGGTTCATTTTCACCTTACAAAGCCAATCAAATCATCAGAGAAGCAGAAAAAACAGTCAATGACTCACATTAATCATCTGAGAGAGGAAAGGGAAAAAAACCCAACCAAACAAAATACAAACCAAAAAGCCAGAAAGGCAAAAAACCCCAGACTGCAGCTCTCAGAAACTTGGCTCACCCCAGACATGGAGCACTAGATGAAAAATTGACTCTGTGAATTGCATTATAGATTTTGAAGATGGGTCTGTTTCTGAGAGTCTGAGATTGAAAGTCTGGTACGTGCTGCTGGAGTTTACTGCAGCAGGGACCAGATTGTGCTGGGGAGCTCTGGAGAGCACAAGCCCAGGGCTCTCTACACAGATGCCAGGGGGGTCTCTGCTCAAGCACCCTCTGCTCAGGGTGCTGGATTTGTGGCAAGGACTCATACCATTTTCCCCTTGTAAGTAAAACAAGTCAGAGGTGCAGACAGCAGGCACGTGGACACCGGCGTGTGGCCCCCAGATCGGAGCGGGTACCTGAGATTTGTAAAAGCAGATTTATACATCCAGAAGGCTTTGGGGTACTTTTTCCCAGAGCTAAAAGCAGGACTGACTTCCCCAGCTTTCCAGCCAGATAAATTAACGGCAGAGCTTTGAATTTTGCGGGTGGGTGTCCATCCCACCTCCCGAGGAAGCACACGGGCATCCCTCACCATCCCAGGGCAGTCAGAGCCATGCCTGGATGTGGCACCTGTGTCACACACCTGGCACCACGCGTTCCACTGCACACTCCCCCCTCCAGCTGCCATAGTAAAGGTGCACCCCAGAGTGCTGCAGGCTGCAGCCTCCCCATGCATTGAATCCCTGCAGCTCCTCACCCCGGGTGAGAACAAAACGCCTGCCAGAGCCTGTCAAGTCCCAGGCAGCTCTTCGAAATCCAGTCACAACAGGAAAGGTAGCTGATAACGCTACCTGGTCTGTTCCCCTGCCAGGAAACGATTTAGATCAGATTTCAGGCCAATCTCTGCATCTCTTTCTGGTTTTTATTTTTAAATAAGTCTGCTGTGGAAGGCACCAGACTGAAAGCTCTCCCTTCTTCCCTGTTTTTGTGCTTAATATTTAGTTTTAGAGTCGGTAATTTTATTTTTCTTTTAAAGATCATTCACTGTCTCCTTTAAAAAAAAAATCGGTATGAGACAAAAAAGAAATCATGAAAAGGCTGAGTTTTAATTAATTTCTTTGTTCAAAAAGTTTCAGAAGATCTTTTGCATGTAAGTGGGGTTGGGCTGTCTTTTTTTGGTTGGGGTTTCTATTAGTTTTGTTGCTTGTTTTTTCAAAAAACCCTTGTTTTACCTTACTTAGCTAGAGAGTTAGTAAGGGTTTTTACAAAGGTGAAAGAATATATCATCTTTCTGAATAAGAGATGTTTCAGACTGTTACAAGATATCCAAATTAACTAAATAAAAGATTCTGTCTCAAAAAACATATAAAGACATGATTTTTCCTCCAAAAGCATGGGACAGAAATAATTTTGAAAGACTTGAATCATTTGATGGGACAAAAACCTAATTTTGCAATTGTACTACAAAAGCCCTGGAAATTAAAAGATGAAAACAGAGCCCTGTATTTCCCTTCCATAGTAACAAAAATAATAGAAAGGAACAATTATTATTTTATTGGTAGGAAATGGTTATGTTAATTTTGATGGAATAAATGGGCATGAAATATCAAAGTTAATAATATGTCCATAGCAAGTAAAACACAAAAAAATTTTAAATGAACTTCAGAGACTTCCTTTTTTTGGTTTTTTTTTTTTGTTAGAGGGTTTAGGAAGCCATGCCAAGCTCTAGTGGCAAGCAACCAATTAAAAATAATTTTGTTCTTTTGTTAGATATGCAAAAAAGTTATCTCAACTAGATGTCCTTGCAGTGTAGAAAATTGTGTCAAACTTTCATTTTACAAGATCTCTTATTCCCTATTTCTCTAGCAACAGCTTCTGTGGCATAAGATAACCCCTCTAGACACTCTTTTAGATGTATTTAAATATGGCATTTATGGGAAAGGAAAAAAGTATTGTGAAGTTTGTGTTCTTGCCCTTACTTTAGAGTGCAAGCTTTTTTCCTTAAAAACAAAATAAGAGCAACCACATGAGGAAACATGGTGAAAGAGAAAAGAGCAAGAAAACAGTAAATAATGAGACCTCAGGGCTAGAAAAGGGCAGGTGAATTCTTGGACACCTTAACCTGTCAGAAACAGGGCAAAGTCATATCACTGCTGGATGTTTAAGACAGGGCTTTCAGCTGTGTTTATCTTCACTGTTGTTTTGTGATATCATCACAGAAATGCCATTTTGGTTGATTTTTTTTCTTCTTTTTCTTTTTTTAGTGTAGGGGTGTGGTGGTGGTGTAGGAGAAATACAGCAGAGGAAATCAAAAAGGGAAAGGGGAAAGAAGAACCCCAGCAGAGCCAGTGGAGGCACCGACGTCATTTGGAGCTTTCTCTAGAGCTCATTGCAGTGAATTTGTTCTTCCTGAACAAGGTGACAAAGGCCTGAGCTGTCACAGTGACCACAATGTCCTCTGGCCTCAGCTGCTGCAATGGCAAAGCCCATTTCACCCCTGCTCCTCTTGTCTTCAGCATCATACAGGATCCTCCTCAAGGATGGAGACAAAAGGCAGGCTGACTCCCACCATGATAAGTCATCCAGCAGATGGAGAAAAACTAAGGATAAACCAGATGTTCTTTGCCTCATGGACTGATTCCCTGGCCACTGAGATACACCAAAACTCTGCCAGTCCAGGGTATGCCCATTCCCACAGCTCTGGAAAAGGCCAATGAGCCATGGCCAGGAAGGTCAGGCCTTCCTGTTCCACCTTCCACTTGACACTTCTCCGTCTGGTGCTGAATTAAGCTGATTAATAAGTGGGTAATTACCAAGATTCACTCATTATCCATATTTTCACATCACAGCCAAAGCTAGAGATTGCTGGAAACTGTGAAATGCCTGCTGAGTTCAATTCCCATGGTCCGATTTTCATTCTGAAACCAAAATACCTGAACTGTCATCTCCTTGCACTTTCCAAAACCCTGCCTGTCTTCCACCTTGTGTGAGAGCCCTTTGACCCCATCAGGGTTCTGCCTGACCTAACCACGCACTCACGTGTGTTTCTTTCCTCTCCCTTGAGCATGATGGAGTTTGACTGGTGCCCCGCAGCTGGATCATTCCCAACATAAATCAGATCAAGACATTTCTGACTGCCTTGACAGATATCCATGAACTGGCATTCAAGCAACACTGCTATAAGCTCTTAGTTGAACCTTACTGGCAGAAATACTCAAAATTTGTGGAAAACACAAGAAGTGAATGATGAGAACTTGTTCGAAAACCTGGATAAATACTCACCAGGGAAAACAAAAAAGGCTGTGCTGTTTTCACAGAGCTAATATTAATTTACTGATTTCTTGATTAAAACGAAAATGGAAAAATGATTCCCAGCAGGTCCCTCTTATCTTGCTAAGTTAATAGCAGAGATTGCCATTACACTGAAAATGATACATTTGATGCTAAAACCTGTGTGTTCATTTCTTCAGTTCATTCAGACAGAGAGATTCAGCCATGTCCACTGGGCTGGGACAATCTCCCAGCATTTTTAGATCTCTTCACAGAACTCTGCTGTTATTTATTGCCTGTACTGCCATTTTGCCCTTCCTTGCCTTTGCTCCTTCTTGGCTGAAGCAAGTTAGTTAGAAATCAAGAATTCCCTCCACAGGGACCCCAACACCTTCTGAGAAGGGTCCTGAGGTGGAAAGAGGAATATCAAGCTGCAAAACATCGTGTCCACAATGCCTTCAGCCACCTGTAGGACATGCTGCCTGGTATTCAGCTAATGGTTTCTAAAGGTCTAAAATCTCTGCTGGGTCCTGGATATATTTGCCAATTTCTGCTTATGAAAATGCCTAAATGCCTAAAATGCCACATCTATGTCCAGGTATCTGGTTTTGTCTCAAGATCCCAGTGGCTTTCCACCAGTTATGTAAAGGGGACATTTAGCTTCAAGAGGAAAATTCAATCTGTGTGCCAAGAAACTCGAAGACAAAGGGTCTGATGAGGCACAGTTGAAGAGTGCAGGAGCTTTGCACAAGTGCCCAGCCCAGGTTGGTTATCACCACTCAGCAAAACCTTGGCTGTTCCATATCAAAGAATGCTCCTTCCTGTGCTGCCAAAATGACACAGTGCTGACAGACAAATCCTGCTCGTTATACACCCCAGCTGAGTGCTGCCCACACACACTGCAAGTACCTAAGGGGAAAATGGGCTTAACAACAGAGTTAGAGCACAGATCCTCAGAGTACAAGAGAGGAGCCAGCACATGTAGCTCGGAATCAGCAGCCTTTGGAGAGCTGAATGCATTTGAGGAGGCCACTGCTACCAGCTGCGCTTCTCTAAGATGAATTTACATTTAGCACACAATTAATTTCCGCTGCACAAACGAAAGGGATGTTGGATTCCTCAGGGACAGGCATCCCTGTGAGCTTGGCCACTAGGCAGGAGATGTTCCTCATCACAGATTCTGGGTCAGCTTGGGGCAGGGAGGATGTGTTTCATTTCAAATATTAACCAGGATAAGCAATTTTTGTTGGATTCCAGAAGCTCCTCAGGGACAAAGTCCTAGTTGTAGGGAATATGCAAGCAGTGAAATTCCTCCTATTCAGCACTGATTGCCTGTAACACTGGTGCTGCTGCTGCTGTGTCTCCAAAATCAAGGCAAAGTTAAGCAGTCAAAAGTCATTATAAAACTCAGTCTGTTTAGTTAGATATGTAACGTACTCAGATTTATGGTCAGGTTTGCCCTGTTCCAAATAACCAGGATCAAATGAAGGTTTGGCTTGCAGAAGAATAAGACTTAAGCCATTTGTGTCGAATTGGCTGGAGGGGCAGTGTTTGGGAATAAGCCATGGGTACCCCACAGTGTCTGAACTTCCCAGCCTGCAAAGCAGATTTGGTAGGTCAAGACAGGCAGAGTCTGACACAATACAAAGGCAACCCTGAGGTTCAGGAATGCAGCACTTAATATCTAAATAACATTATAGTCCATAATGCTGTAGACATAGACTACCACGCAGTAGAACAGCAGGAAAAAGAGGCACAGATAAAACCCTGAAGAAACCAAAACGAGAGCGAGCCTGCTTTTTTTTTTTCCAAACAGGCCCTTTAAAAGACCCAGCTTTTGAGCCCTCTGTGCACAAAGCCAGCATAGTTGATAAGGTGATGGATGACTGGATCAAGCCTGGCGAACATCAGAAGAACCCACACCACTGAGCTGGATGACTTTTGCTGCCGTGTCCTGGAACAGGCTTCGAGCTCGCATCCAAATCTGTTGCGCTTGGCCGTGGCTTTCCCCCCAAACAGAGCTGTGGAGCAGCACAGTGGAACAGTTGCATTCTGCCAGGGGAGCTCAGAGAGCAGCAGCTGACGGAGGGAGGCAGCTCCCTCCACTTAATGCAGGGCTCGGAGGCGAATTCCGGCTCCCAGCAGCATGGGAAATTTGCAGTTGGCTGCAAACGCTTTCTGCTGATTGTGTCACACTCAGTTTCCTAAGGAGGAAGCAGGGGAACTCAGCCTTATTTGCATGAGCTTCACATCCCCCTCCTTGGCTGAGAACACACTGTGCTGTTCGATGGACAGCTCCTTTCTGATTCACTGCTCTAATTATGTTTTACAGCCGGAATATGGTACTTATGTCAAAGCTGATGGGTAAAATTCTACTGAGAAGCAACAACATTTTGTAGCATTCTCCTGTTGTTCATTTCCATGACTTCCCTTCATTTTTTTCCCCCTCAAGGCTCATTTTCCAGGCACTAGTCGTTCTGGAGAGAGATGTTCTCACCTCCTTGATGCTTACTTTTGACTAACAGCCATATTCTTCTTTTATTTGTTTATTTATTGTACATTTGCAGGCATATGGTGACAGAAAGAGAAAATAAGGAGAACAGGTTTATGATTTGTCTAAAGCAGCTGATAAAGAGCTGTAGTATCTGTCTGCAGGTAGACCTTCACACTAACAATAATCCTTTTGCACAGGAGAATGGGACCATACAGGTTCAGAGACATTCATATTTCCAAGATTAATTCAGGCCCCGTGCTACATGAAACTGCTTCTGGTATGCTCTGTTATCCTCACATGCAGAACCTCTCCTGGACCACATGTCAGGGGAGAATAGTCCTGAGTCAGCTTTCCCTCTCATCCCAGATAAAAACTGCCATNCGCTCACTGCAGCAGCAGCAGCAGCAGGATCACACCTCGGCTAACAGGGAAAAAACAAAAACATGATCTCTCATTTAACTGTGCTAAATGACAAATCGCTTACAGGCAAGGCTGCCCACTGGGGAAAACACCACCAAAGTGATTGTTTCTCATTTCCTAGAGACTGCTGACCAAGGGAGGAAGGGGAAAAAGGTGTATTTGAAATGTTGGTCAGGTGCTTTATAGTGCTTGACCGCAGCTATTTTCTCCATTTTTGCAAGAACATTTGGTATAGTGTTATTCCTAGTCCTTGGCAACATTAAAATGAAAAGAAAAAGCTCAGGTGACTGCTTTAAAGATACTTTGTCTTTCACTGCTTAACTCTGTTTCAGCCGAACTTGAGGTACAGATGGTTTCCTTTTCATTTTTTACTAAACTTAAACCTGCCAAACTTAGGGTTCAGAGATCTGTCTTTTCACACTGCACCTGCTGATGGCCCAAGCACCTACACTGTGCTGGAACAGTACTTTTGCACCACCCCTCCTCTGCCAAAAAATACATTCTGGTGTTGCTAAGGAAATCTTTCACCCAAATCTTGGCAAGGGAGAAGAAATGAGTAATTTTAAAGAAAATAACTTTTCATTCCTTTGTTGTATTTGTTTGCTCTACCATACGGTGCCTATTCATAAAACATAAGCCTCATTTTCTTAGAATTGTAGAATAATTTAGGTTGGAGGGGATCTCTGCAGGTCACCTAGTACAAGTGCCTGCAGAGCTGACTTCAAAGCAAGATCAGGCTGCTGAAGGTCTTTTGTAGTCAAATCTTGAAAGCCCCAAGGATGCAGAGCCACACCTCTCTGGGCCCCTGTTTCAGTACTTCAAAAAACTCACATCAATTATTTTTTTATATATATGTATATGTAGAGCCAGAAATTCTTTTCACCTCTGGGGAGGTGCACAATCTTTGGCTCTGTCTTTGCTGTAATGTCTCTTTCAAAGCTCCTCTCTCTCATTAGCTGGTCCTCACACATGTGGGTCCACTCTGCTCTCTCCTCCCCATGTACCTCATCCTGCTCGTGTTTTCTGCCCAGTTTTCCCTTTTGCTTTGCCTGGGATGGCTCATCCCACACATCACAGCACGACCAGGCTGAGCAAGCCCATCAAGCAGGAGGTGAGAAGGAAAGATGCATGAAACAGCTCTAACCAAAACATCAGCACAGGTGTCCAGACAAGGGAAAGAGTCCCTGTGGCTTCCCTGTCTCTACCTGAACACTCAGCTGGGGTTGACTGGCTTCTGACTATTTTGTAATCATCAAGAAAAACCTCACTTTTCCCATTTTACTGGTTTGTTCCACTGTGCATAGGCATATTTTGTCAAAAACAAGGTAAGTCCCATAATGAGTTCCAAATCAGCAGCAATCTAACCTTTTCCTCCACAGTGTGAAGGAACTCTTGATAGAACTAGTGTACACTAATTAACATATTCTTAGTGTCAGAAAAGGTCTTTGATAAGTTTTGATTGTATTTTGTTTCTTGATCCTTGCATTTCAGTTTCAGGATGCTTCACACTGACTTTTAATTCTTTTCCTCTTACTCATCCTGATCAATACATTTCTAAATTCTGACAAGAATCCTCAGGAGTATTTGCCACAGCTGTAAGCAGGCCAAAATCTCTGCACTTGACAACTCAGAAACACATTGAACTTTCCAGGATTGTACAAAGACAGAGTCATGTTAACAGCTTTGACTCTATTTTCCAGCCAAATTGCAGATAACCTTTAAATAGTCTTATGGAGGGATTTCTCCAGAGATTATCGGGACAGGTTTGTACTGAGAGATCATTTTGTTCCCTGAATAAACTGAGGTTACCAAGAGGTGACATTTCAACAATGTCAACTGCTCTTATTTCTTCAGTAATGTGTTTCAATAGAGCCTGGTGTGGGACAGAGCAATGCATTCTCCAGACAAATGGGGTGAGCTAAACCTGACTTCACGGCCCAGATTCTGGAAAGCCTTACACTATTTCACCATATTGTTGTGCTTGGTTTTATATGCAAGTACCAACAGGAGAAGAAGAAAAATGCCAAAGGGAACAGTCTGTTGTTGTCTCTGTCATAAAAATGTTTTAAAATGGTTCATTAAATAAGATAAATTGTTTTCTCATTACTATTCGAACCAGTAAATAATGCATTTTTGAAGAACACTTTATTAATTAAAAATGTTTATGTCTTTACTAAACAGATTGCAACAACTCTTTCTAATACCAAAGCTGATGTTATTTCCCTGATGTTGTCATTTATCTTATTAAATTATCACTAAACAAATGGGAAAGATTAAATATTTGCCCCTAGAGTCAAACTTAGCCTATAGAATTATACAGGGACCAGTTCTCCATGTCTGACATCCAGACTATTGACACAATACCTTGCATTACTCGTGCCTTTTGGCTTGAAGAAAAATACCAGCATGAGACAAGCAAAAATACCACAAGAATCAGGGAGATGGGTTTATCTAGCAACATTCTGGGTTGTGCATGAACCTGAGAGGGATCCTGGCTCACATGGTGAAGAAACTGCAAAAGCACATTTGAGTGTGTAAATTTAGGAAACGAGTCCTGGTTCTCACTGTTTGCACTGGGTTATATTGGAGGGATGGATGATGCAGAAGCAGGGCTGTGAGACCAGCTGGAAGACTAAATTGCAAGCTCAGCTAGGAGTGTCTCAGTTTTCAGCCCCTGGACCCAGCCACGTGCCAGTGCTGTGACAAGAGGGGCTCAGAGGATGGATGTGGCCTTGGTGGAAACACCCTGCTCTGCCAATGCCCTAAAGGTGCTGCTGGGCCCAGTATTGGTGGAAAACAGTGATCCAGGACAGCCACATGCAAAGGTGGGAGATAATTGCTGCTCCTGGGAGGAGCTGGGAGCATCTCTGAGACCATCCCTGACTCCCAGGATCTTGGATTACAGCTCTTCCTCTTCAAGACATGATCTGACACTTATCCTTCTCAAATCACAGGATAGAAAATAGATTCCATCCTCTCACTGCTGTGACAGACTGTGATCCTTTCTCTAGGTGGGCACAAAGTAAAGCAACAGAGAGATTAAGACATGAGGTAATAAATACATTCCTAAGTACAACAAAAATGCAATCTTAAATTTTCACAGCCTGGCCTTTTATAACTTCTCTTCAAAAGGAACAAAAGAACACATCCAATATAATTTGAATTTTGGAGCTCCCACTTGACTATTCCCACTGAAGTAAATGTGTGAGGTGAGCAGGGGAGGCAATGCCATTAAATGGAAAAAATGAGCAAGGCAACGTAGTTACTCTGAAGCTACAGGACTTTGGTTGCTCTGAACTGATTGCTTGAATGCTTTTTCTGTGAAAAGGTTTTTTTAAGGCACAGCTTCATTACCAAAATGTTAACAAAGCTAAAGCCCCAGGAGCAGGCAAGAAAATTAGAAATGTTCACATATTCTAAAGCATACAAAAATAATCCCTTTCCATTTTCAGGACAGAAGTGCAGGGAGCTGCAGCAGTGCACATCGCCCTGCTATGGTACCTGGGCTTTGCAGATGAAAAAGGGGGCAAAACCAGAACAAGGCACACGCAGGCAACAATTGCTTCATTATCAATGTGTTACTCTCTGATGATTATTGACTTCAGATTCTTAACAGCAAACAGTAAATCTTGCTGATCAGCAGGACCCCTGGGATGAGAAATCGTCATTCATCTTTCTGAGTTTTGAGCCTGTTCTGGCCTCAGCCCCTCAGTCTGTAGGGCACAGCACAAATTCACTTTAATTACACCATGTTATTCCAGCCTGGGCTGGCCAGAAAGACTCTGTAAATGTTTGTGAGGGCAAATGTCAGAGGCATGGTCACCTCCCAGCTGGAGGCTGAATTGTAAATGTGTCTGACACTTGGGTGAGACAGTGTCTCTAGTCAGTATTCATGGGATCATACTCATTTAGGTTGGAGAAGACCTTTGGGTCAGCAAGTCCAGCCATTAACAAGCACTGCCAAATCCACCACTAACCCATGTCCCCAAGTGCTAAATCTATACATCTTTTANCTGATGATTATTGACTTCAGATTCTTAACAGCAAACAGTAAATCTTGCTGATCAGCAGGACCCCTGGGATGAGAAATCGTCATTCATCTTTCTGAGTTTTGAGCCTGTTCTGGCCTCAGCCCCTCAGTCTGTAGGGCACAGCACAAATTCACTTTAATTACACCATGTTATTCCAGCCTGGGCTGGCCAGAAAGACTCTGTAAATGTTTGTGAGGGCAAATGTCAGAGGCATGGTCACCTCCCAGCTGGAGGCTGAATTGTAAATGTGTCTGACACTTGGGTGAGACAGTGTCTCTAGTCAGTATTCATGGGATCATACTCATTTAGGTTGGAGAAGACCTTTGGGTCAGCAAGTCCAGCCATTAACAAGCACTGCCAAATCCACCACTAACCCATGTCCCCAAGTGCTAAATCTATACATCTTTTAAATACCTCCAGGGATGGTGAGTCGACAATTTCTGTGGGCAAACATTTCCTCCAGCTGCTTCTAGAATATTTCATCTATCTCTTTATCCTGGCTGGATGACCCATAACAGGCTCCCACCAGGATTCCTGCCTTGTTGGCATTCCCCCTCTACCCTGTTGTCCCCACCCTTAAGCTCCAGACATTAAAAGCACTCCCTAGCAGGGTTACCCCAGTGTCTCTCCTTCCTTGCCTATCCCCTCTGGAGGGTTTATAGCCATCCACTGCTGCACTCCTGTTGTTCCCACAGTGCTTCCAGTGTTTCCAGCTGTGTCACAGTGTTCCAGATGCACAGCTGCTTCCAGCTCCTCCCCTTCAATGCCTGTGCTGTGCACATTGGTGTAGATGCTTTTTAACTGGACTACAGATCCCTCCAACTTTTCAAGGGGAGAAGTCATTAAAAGCAAGAGTTGCCCAGAGTGTTTTCCTTCACCAAAGGAAAAACAGCTTTCCCATGGATATAAAAACAAACCCCTGATTTCATTTTGGGTGGAGTGCTTTGAATTTTTTTAATTAGCAAGCAAATTAAGAAGCTTAAGGGCAGGCAAGGTTCCCTGAACACCTCAACTGCTGAACCTCACCTAAGAAAATCCCTCCTTTTGTGCATCTCCTATTAGAAAAAAATGATTAAGTGAACTGGACTAATTATATGAGTAAAAGCAAAACAACCTCAACTTCAGGAGGAGGAAGCACGCTTAAAGTGCACGTTTCAGTCTTTGTTTCAGTTATTTATTCCTTTTGTCTTTCAACATCTAGCAATCCAAGGAATTAAAAGGATTAAAAAGCACGCACACAACAAGTGTTGGCTTAATACATCAAAGCAGGTGTGACAAGGAGTGAAATAGGAGCCAGGGAAACAGACAGTTTGCTGAGACTTCTTAAATTAGATCTTCAAGTTCTACATGTGAAATGGTCCCAGCACAACACACAGAACCCTGTACAACACAGTTGCGAATAAAAAAAACCAGCCTGGGATAAAAAGAGAGTAAAATGCACTTGTCAGTGCTGCAGATGTTGCTGTGTCCTGAGGCACCTCAGATAAGAGATCACCAAAACACATCCACTTCTGCAGTTAATGCCAAGACAGAGCCACCTGATCAGTGCTGTGTCAGGCTGGGACACACAGGGAGGTGTGGATGCATCTGCCCCCCACGTGACCTCCCAGGTATTAACAAATATTCTCTCCTTGAAATAAAGGTGTTTTCTGAACAGTGGATCTCTTCCTTTCACAGCTGTGGTTAGTGGCAGACCCTAGCCTGCAGTGACAGGAGTGTCCCAGCACAAGGTTCCCAGATGGATTTAGCCTAATAAAAACATCCACTGGAGTTACATTCAAAAGCAAAGAGCAGCCTTGTAAATATCCCACACAGCTGTAAACTGAGTATTTTCTCACACTTGCAGGCAAGGTTCCTGGCTTGTCATGCACTCCAGAACGATATACAACCACCCCCCAAAGGGCTGTAAATGAGGAAAGAATGGGGGAGGGAAGTGGGGAGGGACCTTCTGATGACCCACTGCTGCATATGGGGGTGATAAACAGGCTGAGGGCGCTGCCAGTCCCACTTTCGACTGTACCATGCTCGGAGCCTGGCAAAAATCACGTTTGTTGGATTCAACTAACAATCTAGTTGAATCAGGACAGTCATGGGGTTGCCTCCAGCATGTCCCTGCAGATCAGAAATGATCACCCAGAGCTGAACAACATCACCACCCATGAGCTGCTTCCCACTCCCACGTCCCTTTGACTGAAACCTTGCAATGGATGGTGCAGGTGCTCCTCAATCCTTTCAGTGCCTCAGGTCTCTTCTCTCGGGGTACACTGATGCTGTACCACTCTGACACGATGTTGCTGCAATTGGCACTCTGAGGGGAATAGGATTCCCTTTCTGCACAAGCCACTGAGACTTGTACTGAGGATGTACTTTTCATTTCAGACTGGAGCAAAGCAAAGCGAAAACACACACTTGCTGCCTCAGAGCAATATTCCTGCTCAGATGCTTGGCTGGATCAGGCCCTCAGCATGGACAGGATCAATAAAGTTCATTGTTATGAAGCACCATATAGAATTTCAATGCTGTGATTTTAAGCAGCTCCTGGTCACCTGGGACACGAGGGGCTACTGATGTACTGCAATACAGAGCGTGAGTTGGAGCGTTTGGCCACTTCCAGGGAATGGCTGAAGTCCTGCCAGTACATCTGGCAATCCTGCTCCCAGTGACAGCCACCAGCACAGAGTACAGCGAGGCACCATCCATACTGGCCAGCTTTGTTATGTGGTCGATGTAAGAGCAATACATTTTCCAGACACATAATAAATCTGCACAAAATGAATACCGCGTTCGCTGCCCAGAGACATGAAAATTTTGTCTTGCCTCCAACTGCTATCTTGGAAATCCGAATTGATGGGGGTAAGAAGCATCAGGGGAGGGCTCAGGATGCTCTGGATGGATGACATGCAATTCAGCCTGACATAATGGCCAAGAGCAGACAGCCAGGGTTTCAATTAACTCCCCATGTGATGGAGTCACATAGCCCCTTCTATTAGCAGTACTTCAAAAGGCCAAAGAAGCAGCAACACTTGTCCCCTTGAAGTACCACAACTTCCCCACACGCCCAAAAATATTTGCTACTTCAAAGAAGCCCTGACCCAAAACTGGTTCTTGATTGCAAAGCTATCAGAAGGTTAAAAAAAGTGTGAGTTGAACAGAGGGTTAGTTGAAGGTACAACTCTGGCTTTCTGAGGAGAGACAAGAAAGGGAATTCATTGCTTGTTGGTGAGTGGGTCAATGCAATTTGCTGGCCTGCAGATGAGAGCTGTCTCTGTTAGCAGTGCTTGCAAGTGAAGGGCTGTACTGGCTAAACAGGAAGAGTTTGAAGATCTTTTTAACTGATGTCTGCAAAGAAAGTTTGGGAATTGTAAGAGATGAAGTCTAGATACATTTCTGAGGGAGTTGAGAAGTTGCTGAGCAGTGGGGTCTTGCTCCCAGTCAGGCTCATCCAAGGAAGAGTTAAATGGGGAGTGTGCCTGGTGTCTTTGGTACCCATTACAACAGCAAACAACATCCTTAGGACATCTAACAGCAAAAATTCTTTCTACCACCATCATCAGTGCAGTAGGTTTTGGAAACAAATAAAACTCCCTCTCCAGTGGATCAGTGTCCTACATCCTTGCTGGCCTTAAGGAGCCCAGTTCCCCTTCACGAGCACCCCTCACACAGAATCCTTTTTCAGCACTGAAGTCTTCCCCTCCTTTTCACTTGTCACTTGTCCAAGGCAAGAAGTGACAGTCTGTGTCAGGCCTGGGTATGTGCTGACCAGCCATCTAGACCTAAGAAGGACAGGTAATGCTCCCAGCTACCCTCATTAACAAAACCATGCAAATCTCTCTCCTTTGCCTGTTCTACTCGAAGAAACATTATCTCTGCTGTCCAGAATGGCTGAAATTGGTCAATTAATTCAAAGACCATTAGAGGAGGTCTGAGGCACTGCCAGACCAAAGGTGAAGGAGGACATGATTATGGATTCCTAGCTTGGGAAACCAGGCTAAAAATAGCAATAGACTGAGAAAGAACCAAACCCTGAGGTGCTCTGATGAGATCTGTCTGCAGCATCAGCAGAGCAAAGGTGGGTGGGGAAATCCTTCTGAAAAACTGCTCAGAAAAGAAGTTCATCAGGGGAAAGTCAGTGCTTGCCATTATCTCCCTATTCCCTGGCCTCGGGAAGAACATAATTGCATTTCAGCTTAACTGTGAGGAAACGAGGGTGAGATATTCCCTGTCTTTGATCACATAAGATGTTTTACCAGGGAGAACCACTGTCTCCCCCTACAGGGTGATCCATATCCAAGGCTAATGAGCCTGCTAATGAGGATTACTACAGCTGCCAATCTCCAGCTCCAGAGAGATATCCTGCAAAGCAAAGTCTGCAGAGTTCAGCTCCTGAGGGAGAATCACTGCAGGACAATGCTGGGACACCCTGGGGTAATGTTGGATGTAGTCATACAGGGTAACTGGATGAATCTTGGGCTATAAAAATTGTATTACTTCATTGTAAAGCTCTGATTTGTTTCTTCCCTCTCATTATAAGCCAAGGGAAGGAATATCTTCTTCCTTTCCCCGGGCAACGTTCATCTGGATGCAAGTGGGAATTTCTTTTGGTGCTGTTCCTGGCTCCTCTCTTCGACAGACAGGAGAGGGCTTATTAGAGCAGGTGCACAGAACATAGGAGATAGCCTGATTACATTCCCAGAGAAAATTCAAGAAAATGCCTGTCCACCCTGCCGTGGAACATTTCCCAGGCTGCTCAAGAGCAGCTCAAGCTCAGACAGCGCTTTGAGTAATGCTGCAACATGCACCCCTTGTCCCCACTAATCCGAGCAGTGCCAGAGCTAAGCACCGCCTCTTCCACCACACCACCACCAGAATCCCTTGGATTAAACACTGGGAAGAGATTCCTACATCCTTCAGAAGGGCCTCAGAGCAGGTCCTGCAGGAGCTGCAGTGCCAGGCTCAGAGCAGATCAGCAGGGCAGACAGCACGTGCTGTCCTGCACCACCTGAGTGCTCAGCAAAAAGAAGTTTCCCCATTTTAGACCAATTCCTGTGCAGATGCACAGGGTGACCTTGCTACACAGCCATCCTTCGTGCCATCAGATCACCACACACTCAGGCAAAATCCAGGCAAGAAGAAAATGGAGAGAGGTGGCACAGGAGAGGCTGAAGCCTCCCCGCCTGTCTGTGCAGCTGGGCAAATGGAATTTGTGATGTTCTGCTCCTGCTGTGCCAGAGCAATGTGAAATTTTCTGTTGCTACAGAAGGGAAATGGAAGAAAAATGAAAAAAAAAAACTTTGCAAGAGGCATGTTGCTGCTGCAGAAAAAAACAGATACCAGATCAAAAAGCTCTGCTTAAAGACAGTACATATGCCAGCTCCAGGGGATTTCAAATATTTATGGTTTGCTACATTTTTAATCTTTAAGATTTCCAGGGATGCTGTGCTTAGAACATGATGCAAGCCCATCCCATGTCTGACATGGACATGGCTTGTAATTCGCTGCAGTGGTGGAAGGGGAAAGTGGGAAGGAACCTTTCAAGGTTTCCTGAGGCTCACACACCTCACTGCAGGCCTGATGAGGCTTTTCACTGTGCCCTAGAAGCAAATTCTGAAATCTGTCCTCACCCACTGCTGCTCTCACCACAGAGAGGGAGGTGCAAAGGAGAGATGGTGCCCACCACCACCACTGCAAGACACCTTATCCTACCTCTGTCACAATGACAAAGGAGAGTCCCCATTCTGCTCCACGGCCTAAATAGATTTATTGTGTTCTACATGATTAATAACCTGAAAGAGATTAATATTTAAGATCCCACTGGAGAGTAATTTGCAAGGTACAATGGAAATTTTGGTTCTTCTGGTACAGCAACATGGGCTGAAGTGCTTTAGCAGGAGTTTGGTGTGTGTGCAGAACACCTTAGGCACACACAGGACTAATGCATCTAACACAGGTGCTGGGATTCATTATTATTTCAGCTCATGTCACCTTCAATTAGAAGAGATTTTCGGTATGCTTGCTCATATTCCTCCACTTGTCTTCCCATGTTTCTTGAATAAAATAAACCTAAAATACCCAAAGCTGAGGTAGGATTTCAAGGAACTCTGGCTGCAGCACACTGGCTGATGTTTGCCTCTTAACTTGGGGTGAAGCTGCATAAATTATTCAGGTTCTTGTATTTTAACTGTCAGAGAAATTTAGGCTTCTTAACCCATTTTGCCAGCTATCATGTGAGCTGAGGGAGTTTGGGAGAGAGAAAGTACTTTCCGGAGGGTAGGAATGTTCATGTTCGCAAAGAAAAGAAAAGATGTGTTATTCTTGGGTATAAAAATCATGTCCTGCTCCACTTTTCTCAAAAAGGCTTTACTTTTGCTAACCCTGAGGAGGCTGTAAAAGCACAGCTGTGGAGGTCACGATTTAAGTTGTCCCTCTGTGATTACACCCCGGTCCCAGGTGCTGATGAGCCAATGCCCCAGCCAGCTTTCCCTGAAAGCACTGCTGCATCTTCCCTGTTCTAGAAACTCCCTGAGACAGCAGGAACAGCAGCTTTCCCCACCCTGTGCCATTCTATGCTTGCTGCTGGAGCTTATACACCCGTGGATTACAGCAGGAGGGGAGCACACCCAAAGACTGTCCTGTCCTCTTCTTAAAATTGATGGGACTGATGTGTTCAGAGCGAGTCCAGTGACCCCATGGGGGGTTTCAGCATCCACCCCTTTCCTGCAGGTCACACAGAGATTGATAATTTTCCATGGCTTTTCCCTGCCTGCTGTAATCTGGCAACATTAGACAGCACAAGGACAGCTCATTTGAGCAGCAGTTAAGGGATTACAACTGGACTGTGTCCGGCCGTGCTTTCTTCCTCCGTGCAATGACCAGGTCATAATTAGGATGGGAATTATGGTGCTCAGCCATGTGGAGAGGCATTAAGCTGTTGAGCTGCTGGCGCTGTGACCAGGTACGTGCTGCCAGGCTGCAAAGTTCAGCAGCTTTTAGGACTGGCAGCACTGTGGCTTCCTGCTGTGGCACAGCAGTGAGGATCCAGGGCATTTCTGCAGAGCCAGGTGGCCCTGGGAAGAAATGAGGAGTGGGCACAGCCAGAACCTCAGCGTGGCCAGGGCAGCACAGCTTTGTTCAGCCCCTCCACTCCTACCCAGGGAATCACACATAGTCCCTGTCCCTACCCCTGAAAACCCTGGGGCAAGATGCGCTGTCAAACATCCAGCTCTGAGGTGGTTTCACAAGAATTCAAGCCTACATCCCAATTTAGGCAGAGAGGCTTTGCAAAACCAGCCTCTTCCTCACCAATTTATTTGTAAGAACCCAAAAGTGTTGTCTTAATGCTGTTTTCCTCCCTTTTAATTTTTTGATCCACCTGACCATTTGGAAAAGAAAATGCTACGGGACGGGCTTTTGCAGCATTACCAATGTTCTGCAGTGTTAATTATTTATAACCATATAAAAATGAGGCTAAGCACTGGATGTTCATTTGCCAAAGCTCAGTCTTTAGTCCTGTGCATGTTTTTTAATATGCTCTTCACAGCAATACGTGTGTTGGAGAATTTTACCACCAATTCCTCCCTTCTTGTGAGTATTTAGTCAAGTAAAGCATTAGCCAAGCTTGGTCCCTCTAGCATTTGAATTAGGAAGCTGGTGCCAGCACAGGAACTCCCTTGACTGCTCATGTAATGCTGTATAACCCTTCAGAGTTGCAGAATTCACAATTTTTAGAATTTACTATCTTTAAAATGATTTCTAAGAATGCAGTGCAATGTGGTTGGCCCACACAGATTAAATAAAAAATAGCTTAGCAGTTGCAATATGACAATTTGTCAAGAAACAAAGAGCAGTACACAGGACCCTGCAACTTAGTGGCCATTCAATACCCTAAGGGAGATATCTTCCCAGTCATTTTTATAGATATTCATGGGTGAGTGTAGATTTCTGTGGGGATGAGCCATACACAGAGAGCAAATAAAGGATGTAAAAACACATTTGGCCTTATGTGTCACAGAAAGGGTATCGTCAATATTTTTTGCAGGAGCCTCCTACTGGGTTTTTCTTTTTTAATTCTGAAGCTGAACGTGCTACAAACACACAGTGTGACTTCAAATCAGACAATTTGCTTCATCTGTGTGCTTATTGAAAAAAGGTAACTCTGCTTTCCAATTTCAGATGATTGGTTAGTTTGAAAATAGGTGAAAGATTTTATGGAATGTTAAAACATTTTTCTTTTGCGTCTATTTTGTTTCAGCAATAAAAGGTGATACCAGAGGATAGAAAATGAACCTTTTTCTGTTGAGGAGACTACCCCAAGATATCAGCCATAGTTTCATTATCCTGAATGACAGACCATGAAAGATTATTCATCGGCCTTCCTATCTATCTACAGCAATATGGGTATCATCTGCTTCTGTGATAAAAGCCCCCTGGGAGGCTGTGCCATTCTTATCAGATGTGGCAGCAGTTGAAATAGCAGCTGAGTAAGATAATAAATAATAAATGAGCCCATATATTTTAATCTGATGTAGGAAAATGTTAACTGTTAATCTGGATAATGGAGGTTCCATGTCCTAAGATCCCCTGCCCATGAACTTCAGGAAATCTCTTTCTGAGAGCTTCAGCTTCGGCTTTTCACTGGAATCAAGCTTCTGAAGGCATCAGCATTTCTCAAGGGCTTTCTCAGAGGAAATCACAGCCTCACACTAAATAGATTCATTTGCTTGGGGCTGATAATTAGTACTTCTCAACTGCATTTACCATCTTGGGATTCAGATCCTGTGCTTTAAGAGACACCAGGAAACACTACAGTTTCTTCCATCAGTTTTCCCCAGAACAGCACTGTCTGTAAGGGCTCTCAGTCCCTTCTGCCAGCAGAAGCAGCTGGATCCTCATTCTTCTAATTCAGCCTTTTCCCCATCTTTGCATTAGCTGGAAGATTAACATCTGAAAGCAAGGTGCTATGAGGTTTTAAAGATTCATTCCTAGAAGTTACTGGAGGGAAAAGGCTCGGGAGCCACAGGTACAATACAATAAAAGGCAATGCTATTTCGAAGCAGGCTGTGGTTGATTAGATCTGACGGGTGCTCTGCAGAACGAGCCCTGCTGTGGTTGAAGAGCTGCTGGTGAGCACAGCCCAGCACCACCTCAGACAGGTGCTCATAGCAAAAACCCCAAGCAGCAATGATGCTGGGCTGGGGAACTCTGCTGACAAACCAAAGGATGAAAGCACCGACCCCCCTCCTGCCCATCCTGCCAGGGAAGGATCAAAGCACCGAGTCAACAGGCAGCCCGTGCACATTCCTGTCNCCCAGCATAGCAGGCGTGCTCTTGGCAGAGCACCAAAGCACCCAGTGCTGTGACTTTTGCTTTATTATCTTTGTCCCTTATTGTCCTTTATTAAACTTTTCAATCCTAACAGGAGAGTGAACCTCGTTTTTCACATTCCCATGTGCTTCCCAGCAGCTTGGATTTCCCTCGACGTGCCCCCCACCCTCTTGGCAAGGAGGGATAAGGAATCATCCCCATCACTGGCGATGCCAGGCACGGGAACACAAAGCCAAGCACCCGACACCGGAAAACGCAATTTCGGCAATTCCTTAAACGGCCGTGTGAATAATGTTTGTGTCACAGGTAGCGTTTGCTTCAGGTAGCAGCAAAGCATAGCAGGTTTTTACAACTGCCATGGGGAAATGTAGTCTGATGTAACTGTAAGAGATCTGTTCATATTCCAGGCAGCAAACTGCCATTTGCAGGATGAAATTGTTTGCTGCTTAAACACTGCCAGTCAAGGACATTAATTGCTGCGGGTTAGATTAAACTAGATGGCACAGCAATAAGATTTGAAGCCTGGGAGAGGGGTGGGGAGGAAGGAGGAGGGGAAGAACAATCTTCTCTCATAAATAATGGGATCTAAAAAGGAATCTTTACAGGGACGGATTAATCTGCAAACAGCCAAGTTCAAATCTAGTTCACGTCCCGCGGGTACTCCAGGCAGCCCCAGAGGACACAAACACTGCCCGCACCCTAAAAGCAAGACTTCACCTTCTGTTGGGGTGTTTATTCCAAATATCTTATCAATCTCAAGTGCTATATCAAAAGCTTGCTTCTTCCCAAGCTGGGACAAGCCAGCCAGTGTGACAAGAGAGGAAATGCTCTCCTGCGGTTTTTAAATGTCACCAGTGGCAACAGGCAGGAAAGGGGGCAAGCTCTCAGGACAACCTTCTGCTCAGTTCCTTGCACACACATATACATGCAAAGACACACAGAGCAATATATTCCCTTTGCATTGCAGGGAGAGAGGTAATTTTGGTCCAAATGTCTTCCTGTTGTATTTACCCTGAGTGCCTTGCAATAAACTCCCTTTCTCAGCTCATGGGAAGGCATGTTATTTATTCCTTTACAAATGTAAGCCCATTGTAAATAAATAAGTACCAGCTCTGGGCGCTCTTTTTTGGAGCTGTCTTTAAAAGCACTAATCGAAATGTAATGACAGGCTGGCAGCCAGTTTCACTATCCAGACTGCTGAAAATCAGCTAAGGTTTGCAGCCACAAAATTAACATCACAGCTGCAAACAAAACTATCCTCCTGTCACTCACCCTGTCAACCCTTTGGAANAAAAAAAAAAAAAAATTTCCCAGCCACCCAAACAAGGACTTTGCAGAATGTTTTAAAGGTCGAGAAGTTATGGCATAGTTTGGATCAGGCATGGAATGATTTTTTAGCATAAGAGCAGCAGAGGACACCTGCCATTTCTGCAGTCTCCCCCAGCCCCACCTCCTCCAGCAGTGGCTTTATGAGCTATCAATCAGCAACCACTGCTGATTTGCTGTAAATATTTGTATTAGCCACATCCAAGCACCTGAAACATTCCCAGGACAACTCATTTGGAGCACTCCATGGGAACAGGAGTTTCTTCTTCCAGCCAGGGAGGAGGTGAGCTGCGCCCATGAGAAGGACAACACTTCTTGTCTTCTCATCCTCAGCACAGGGGAGGGGAACCTGCAGCTTGTTTGCAGCAGTTGTAGGAGACACAGCCTGGCAGAGCAAGGCTCCAGGACTCCACCACCCAGGCCACTCATGGACAACCCCTCCATTTCTGCCTCTATTAGGAAGCTCTGAGGGGATAGTTTAATAGAAGTTTAGTTAGTTTAATAATAGTTTAGATAGAAGTTGACCCTCAGTGTTAAAATAATTTCACACAGTTCCAAGTAATTTTGTTTTAAGAAATACCTTGCAGCACCCCAAATTAATTTGGTACCTAGTCCAACAAAGATCATATTAACAAACCAGGACCTGATTCTTCAGTCTTTGCAATCAGTTTTACCCTGGAGCAATTCCATTGACTGCAGATTATATGGAATACACAAGGGAAGATCTGGGGCTTTAATAATTGTTTCCGAAGATGTAGTGCAGACAGCACTGATAACACCAGCAATAATCCCATCTCCATCCCTGAGGGCCACCCTAAAACTCCTTGGTAAAAAAAATGGCATTGCCACTTTTCAGGTGTCAGGAGAATTGAGTTATTTTCTGACAATACTATACCTAAAGCAGTATTTAAATTGTATGTTAAATAAATGCTGTGATTATTAGGAGCACACTTCTTGAAGTTGAACCACCAGGTAGCGAGCTGATAGCTATCCTATTACAAACTCCAGAAGCCTCAGCAGAGATGTACTTAATAATTGTTTGGCATTAATTTGTCATGCAATAATTATCCTATTAAATCTAAATTAAACCCTCCACTCAGACACTTCATCTAAAGTGTGAACATAACAATTAAGAGAGAAGGGGAAATGGGGGATGATTTCTGCATCATTTGCAGTATAAGATTTTGTGCTTTTCTGAGCAACAGCAGAAAAAGGGATTTAAGAAAGAGAAATCATTCTGAAACAGAAAAGCTCCCACCACAAAGAAAGATCCATCTTTCTAAGTTACATATGGTGCACAGCTCAGGAGAGCATCTTGTTACCCTACAAACTTCAATGTATTTATTTCTTTACCATAAGGAAGTTCTGTATTGCACTTCCTCTATAATGAACAAAAAGCAATTAAAAAAATAAATAAATCCAGACAATCGACAGAGGTTGGGTTTGCTCTCATCTATCTAGCAAATAACAGCTTAAAAAACTGGCTGAATTTCTCTTTTACAAGCTCCTCCTGCTGTCAACAGCCAGAAATCAGGCTCTCCAGAGAGAGATTCATCCCACCCACCTCAGAGGTCAGACCTGACAGCTAAAATGAGAGAAGAACAAATCCTACCCGAAAGCCAGACAGGAAGCCTGGAACGAGAAAGATTCAAACTTGTTCTCAGGTCCTAAACTGAGATTTGAGACACAGAGCTGTTCTTCCACATAGGATAATATAGCTTGAAGTGCTTAAAATGTCATTAAGTAGCACTGCTGAGATGAGGACAGTCGGTGGGTAGTTTTCTGGCCTTTTCCTGACCAATTTAATTTTTGGGATCAAGAAGAATGGCTTTTTTAAAGCTAGAGAAGATCTATTTCCCCTTGCAATTGTTCAATGAATTTCCACATGAGCTGCAGAGCAGCACAGTACATGACAGTCACAGGAGGTTTTCTTAATCAATCCTAATCGTTTTTTTTCACAGCATTTAGGTCTGAAATCTATTTTAAAATGCACCTTCCTTCAATAGAAGAGCCTCTTCTTTAGGTAAAAGCCCTATTTAGTAATTTTTGGTATGGTTTTTAGATTTTATTTTAGTCGTTTTTTCCTTAGGGACAACAGTTCTTTATATCCTCCAGAACCCCAAAATACCAGCTGTGGTGTTGGTTTTACAGTGTGTAATAGTCTCTCTCTCTTCCCAGGCTGCCTGAGCTGAGTGTGTCTCTCTCTGTGCCATTCTCCTAGGAGATAATTACCTCTTCACCTTTCTCTTCCTCTGCTAACACTCTCTCCTCTGCCAACTGCATTTTCCCACAGAGATGGTATTACTCATCCCTCTAACAAAACTCTGATGATTTCTCAAATTATACTTAGCTCTCCAGTCTGGCACTCGTGTCTCTGTTCTTCTCTGTATCAGTTTGTCTAATAAATGTCTTATCTAGGTCTAGACTATTACAGTACAAACAACACAGCCTTTTTTCAACCAAAATGTTTTCCTCTAAATCACACAAAAAAGTGACAGGAAGGTTCATTGTGGATTAAACTATTCACTGCCTCTGTTTTGTTCCCACGAGCTCGTTTCCTTGGGTTTAAAAGGTTGGTTTAAAATTTGCAGAAAGGAGATATCAAAGGGTGTGGGAGTACATTACAAAGGAAGAGCAACACACTTTGATACAGGAACAAGAACAGTAACCAACCAGCTCCCTGAAAAGTTTATTTATAAAATTTGAACACATTAAACTGGAAAGGAAGCTTGTCTATTCAGAGACGTCTGCAAATAACAGACCGAGAAAGCCAGCATAAACAAGGGCTGTTCAGGTAATCATAAGCAAATGGAATTCAAAGCAGATCAAATCAGAGACTCTGTTTGTCTTGAGTGGCACCCATGCATGGTATATTTAGTAAAGTTTACTTTCAGTGGATTTAGTGCTGGTGGAAGTGTGAGACAGACAGCCCAGGAGGCTCATTCCAACCCTCCTGGGGGAGGCACAGCCAGGACACAGCAGCACTCACTGCTTCACTGCAGCCAGGCTTGGGGAGGAAGAACCTGCCACAGACACCTCCAGGCTCACCCTGGAGATCATCCAGTGCCTTGCAAGCCACGGAAAAAGCCCAAACCGGGTTGTTACATTCTCTTTTAAAATATTGTGATAAAAAAGCGAAACCCTAGACTCTATGAAATGTTTTGCCGCAGGGACAGGGCATTCGTGCCCACTCCCTGTGGGGAAAACACTGTGCTGTGCTCCAAAGCATCATTTCACAGAATTACAAGGACTCTTAAGCAGCATTACCTCATTCCCATGATGAGAGGTCTTGGATCCATCATAACTATACATAAAACATTTCCTCATTTGGCCACAAATGGGAAAAGCTACATACAGAACTGCAAGGGAAACCTCAATTTTTTTCCTCCAAGACAATATTAGAAATGAAGGAAAAGACAGTCACAGGAGGGTTGACAATGCAGTTCTCTGAAATATCTGTCATGGAGATCATTACTGTTTAAGGACTGGAGATTCATTACTGCTGCTGCCTTTATGGACCCAGTGCCATTAATCCCCTACTTGAGCAAAACCATGGGGTGTGTTGCTAATGGCTTCCAGGTTCCTTTTTGGATAGTCTGAAGCCTATATGATAATTAGTTCTCTAAATTAGCGCTGTTTCCTTTGCAATCACTCCCCTCCCCAAATGGTTTCACGTCACCGTTTCTTTGTAATATTTTTTTTCTCTCAGTTCCCATTATCACCACTGGAATCACATTGATAACGTTTATTTAATCTTTTTCCACAGCTCTCCTGTACATTTACTGTCACCATCTGCACATGCATTGCATTGATCATAGGAGACATCCTAACTGCATTAGTGTGTGTGGACTTATGAACATATTGACTGCTTAAAAGAAGCCTTTTTAAAATTCGTTATTGGCTGGCTGTGTCCCTGCTGGAGTCCTCTGGGGAGACCCAAGGAAGAACAATTGTTTTATCCTTCCTAACAACACTACCACTGCTGTCTACCCCTGTTTTTTCACAGGGCCCTGGAGATCTTTTATAGCATCCTACCCTGTCACTGCTGTGCTGTTAAACCCTCATGAATGCAACAACGAATTAATAACACCACTATATACAATAAACAACTGCTAGCATAAAGGTAGCAACAAGATCTCTGGCAACACCACCATATTCCAATCCTTAGCCAGTGGATAAAAAAATATTGTCTGATTCGTCTTGCTCAGGCTGCTCAGAAAATATTTACAGGCTGATTTCCTTCCCCGTTTTTCCTTTTTTTTTTAACTTTTTCTTTTCTGGTAGGAAGCGAGCTATGGCTCAAAGCCAAATCCGAAATATCCTGGGGCTTTTCAGTACCTTGTAAACAGTTAGTTATAGTCATTGATACATTGTTGGCATATAATAAACCCTTAATGTCCAGATTGCCTGTAAAAATACATATCTGTTATTGATGTGTGCACCAGTTGCGCCTCAAGGCTCTCTTCGAGATGAGCTCCCCTTAATTTTAAGACCTAAATATGTTTACATTAAACAGACACTTGGTAAGTCAAAAAACCTCAGTAGAGAATCTAGAGAAACTCAGTGACTTGGCAGAGGTCGTGGTGGAAGTGTGTGGCACACACAGAAATAAGAGCTCGCCTCTGATGGCAATTAAATGCTCTTCTCACAGTCCACTCCCTGCTTATATTGGCAGGAGACTGAAAAGACAAATAATCTGGGAATGTAATATTCAGCCTCAGGTGGCAAAATGCTGGCTAGGGCCTGCTAGAAAGCCAAGGTAATAATGCAAGAAAATAATTTCTGCTCCTCTCTGAGGGCAATATTCTCCCCTTCCAGGGTTTCACCTAAAGAAAAAGAAACTCGCGAGCTTAATGGTTAAACCGAACCAATGCATGATTTTTTTCCAACGTGCCTGTTCTCTGCATGATGTGTCACAGGAGCATCAGCATGGCCACCAGGGCCAAGGTTTCTGTCTTCTCCACCTATGAGACCATGCAAGAGCCTGATATCACCAGATCCCTGCTGGCAACAAGCAGGCCCTGGGATTCACCCCAATTCTGTCCAGGGTGATGACTCCGCGTCACCCAGCCAGCTTTCAGCCAAATCAACAAGCAACAGAGCCAAGCACAGCAACCCAGATGCACATGTCTAAGTAAGAAGAACTTGGTCTTTCAGGGCAGATTCTTGACCTGCTGAGCCTGAAATTCCTGGGAATTCCCTGAGTCGGCTCATTAAATGCATAGAGATACGGGCAGGCACAGAGGAGGTGCCTTGGCAGGCTGACCTTTGGATCTCGAACGAGCTGCAAAATACTCAGAGAAACTGTTAATGTTGCGTTTTCTGTAAATACACATCCTTCAAATGGGCAAAATAGGGCCTAAGGATCTCGTGTTCTAGAGAAGCCCCAGTAAAAAGGTAAGCAGGAATTTTAAATGAGGATGATATGCCCAAGGGTTTATGGATCATGCATAATGGCTTAAATCACGTTAAACTGGTGTTGAGACAGGCACATCATCCCCACTTGCTCCTGTTTGACTTCAGCATTATACAGAGCAGCCTCACACAAGGAAGATATACATTCACAGCCCTTCTGCTCGTGCCCAGGACATGGGAAGGACACAGGGAAAATTACTGTAGCACTCTCAAGGTTGAAATATTCACTGGTTTCAACAACGCCTTCGAAGCTAAAACTTGGATGCTCAGGGGATCCCACCCTCTGTCAGCTTAAAGCTTGTTCATGTTGAAGTCCCCTCCCTATAGTTAGCCCAGAGCAAACTTAAATAAATAATCTGGCAGTTCCTTTCAATTTCCTGACTGTGGGAGACTTTTGCCCGTGGAGCCGGACTAGGAGCCCATAATACTGTGGTTTAAGGAATGTCACCATTTCCAGCAGAAGACTGCAAAAAGGCATTGGAAATCCCAAGTGCCTGAGAAATTTGTGAAAAAAAAAACCACAAACAAACAACCAAGCAACCAACAAAAAACCAACCAACCAACCAACCAAAAAACTAAAAAAAGAACCACTGGTCTAACACACGTTCATATGCCAAGTGTCAGTGATGTTATTTTTTAAATGGTTTTGGTAATAATGCCTGAATTTAGAAATTTAGATATTCCTGTAGGTTAATATACAATGATCTTGGAAACATAACTGCTAGCAAGGTGCTTCAGGCTGTGCAAGACCTGGATTTGATACGGTGTAATTCCTGCACAAGGAGCCTGATTCAAACCAAGACAACGCTCCCAGTGTGCAATTGTCATTTTCCACACTATTTCTCTGTGACCTTGTTTTTTGGGCAGTGAGTGTAAGAATTTAAATGCATCTTCCCACCCCTGCCTTGTGACAGGGAAGGCTCAAAGGAAAATGTTGGCTATTATTGTTTGTTTCTCTTGAACATCCCATGGAGATTTCAAGTCTATTTACTGCAGTAGTTCTGAACCGACAGCTGATGAAGTTTCCATTACTGATCTTTAATGAATGGATATAGCTGGGGAAACAGGATTTACCTTCCCTCCTCTCAGTGCTTCCTGTTTCCAATCACAGAACTGTTCCCCTTTCCCCCGGCTCCAGCTCCTCCTCTCTTTCATTTCTCACATAAACTAGAGGGTCAGCTCTCGGTCAGGCATAGATGGACACAATGCCAACATACATGACCTTGACAGCTTGAGTTTTGCAGATGGTTTCTGGATAAATTGGATTAAAACATTATAATTTGCCACCTCCTGAGCATATCCACCCTCACTGTGGGACACGCACATTGTGTGGCTGCCTCCCCAGTCCACCAAGGTGCACTGACCACGCTTCCTTTGGCCTGCACAATTAAAGCAAAAGCCAGGCATGGGAGTGCTGAAGGAAATGAGGTTTTGTTCTTACTACAGAAGATGTTTAAGCAACAGATAATTTTCTCAGCACTTTCACTTGTAAGTACTACAGGAAACTATAGGGTGACAGCGCCAGCAACATTCATTTTTCTAGACCCTCTCAGCCTCTGCTGCAAAAAATCTTCCAAGAGAAACTTTCTGTGGCCCTGAGCAGTCATCATCCATTCTCTGCAACAAAATCCTGTCATTTCTGCCTGCATTTTTATTCTCCTCTCCCTGCCAATGTGCAGATTGCAGTGCACTAACACCTCAGGTTAACCTGTGCATTGAAAAGTGTGTCAGCAGGGCTCAGATGGTGACAGCTGACAATCTAAGAGAAAAAGCAGGAATTCTGCAGACATTTATGGAAAAGCATCGAGGCATCCCAAACCAAAGTAAGAAAATAACAAGTATGCTTAAGCTGCTCTTCAGCTCCAAAATAGTACTCTGAAGATTCAAAGGACCAAAATTTGTCTGTCCTTCCATATTCCTAGAAGAGGCATTGAATGTCAACCAGTTATTCCTGACATTGGCATGGGTTAAAGAGACAGCAGATCCTGTGTTCCTCCACTAGCTTATTCCTAAAACCATTTCCTCGTAGTATTAGGTATAAATTTCAAGTAACATGCTTCTGTGAATAATCAATGAGAAATGAGAAACTGGATGGATTTGGGCACCATTCAAGAGGAAGAAAGGTGACAGTGTGTGCTTATAAGACATTTACATGATTGCTGTACATTTTTTTTAAGTTCCCTGCATTGCATTTTAGCTGACACAACACAGAGAAAATAAATCCTTAGGAAAGTCTTGTTCTTACAATGTTTCTGCCTTGCCCAAAACTAAGAAGTAGTGTTGAAATCTTGCAAGGAAGCTCATTCCCTTGAGGTTGTTAATCAGCATTTTAGACAAAAGTTTGGGGTAGCTTCCAACTAAGACTTCAAAATTTTATCTGAAGCAAACCAGACTGCTAAATTGCATTCTGGTTTCATAAGACAATCATTAATAATAATAACAGCAAAATGAGAATTGCAAAGATTATTTTTTCATGTGTTTTATTAACGTGAAGGTAAAATCCTGCTGATCAGATCAGCACAGTTGCATCAGAGATAAATTTAGTCCATTATTCAATTAATCCTTCAATGCACTCCTGTGGTCGAGGTAATACATTATTATTATCTCCACTTCTGTTATTCCCATTAGAGACATTAGTTCCAAGAATGCAAACCATTTATTGTTGGGGGTCCTGATCCTGTAATAGGATGTGCTGGCAGAGACCCCAGTGTCCACAGTAAATCCCACTACCTTGAATGAAACTCATCATCCTTCATTAGGACAATTGTTGCAAAGTGCCATTACCTCCTATTGTGCCCACCCAGTTGAATAAGTGCCTACGCTGTTTAATTTGAGATGGCAATAATTACACAAAGAACCTGTTTGCATTTACTGTAACTGGGGCATGTTTAATTGACCACCCTGCTTTTGGGAACATCCCCTTGTCCACACAAACAAGGATGAAGAAAAAAAAGCAATACAGAGTGTCAAAACAGGAGTGCTCTCAGTCAGCACGCTCCACTTCCCTGCTCATCAGTCAATGCACTGACTACTTTTGAGGTGGTGGTAGCAACCTTTTACCTCTTTAAATAAGTCATGAAACAATTCTCCTATTAGACAGCTGATCCACCTGCATTCATGTATTATTTTGCATCAGGTCTGTCCTTTTAAACAGAGTGTAATGGTTTGGGTTGGAAGGGACTTTTAAAGGTCATCTGGTGCTGCAGTGAGCAGGGACATGAACTACATCAGGTTGCTGAGAGCCCCATCCAACCTGAACTTGAATCTCCAGACTGTTCCCACTTTATTGTACTTTGACTCAACTTTTGGAGTCATCTTAGCTGGGTTTCTTTGGGGTATGTTAACCAGATTCCTTTCGGATGACACTCAGCCCAAAGATATGCTCCAGGACCATTTAAATGCTGTGACAAGTACCCAGTCTGTAAAGCTGGACCAGAGATACCTAAGGGAACCCCCTTGAAATACACACAGTGTGGGCACAGAATCCTCAGCCACAGCTGTATTGTTCTGTGGCTCACACTATTTACAAATGCAGAGCAATCCACTATCTCAACCCCGCTGACCCTCAGCCAACTCCAGTGAAAAGAACATTGCATGAACCAGTCAAGCTGATTGCAGTGCTGTCACAGGGCTGCTAGCACAGGCACCTGCCCATTCTGAGCCAGAGCAATATTCCAGCTCTTTCCAGATTGGTCTCCAAACAGCTATTAGGTAGCCCGGGAATCTTAGCTGCAAACACAAAAATTCACTAAGAAGCAATTCTGCTTGCTAGTTAAACTGCAAAGATCAAATAATAATAACAAGCAATGCAGGAATGCCATATAATTTATTCATTAGCATTGCTAACATAGAAAATGTTTCTTTTCCTGTGATGGATCTCTCTCATTACACTTTGAATATAGGAGAACATATCCAGAATGTTGTGTCAAACATACAAGTACATACTATATATTTAAAGTAACACAGAAAATGGCCAATTTTGAAATATTTTAGAAAAGAAGGTTTTTCTATTGCCACATATATTACACACAGATGTTCAATACATTTTCTGAAGTATAATGTACATCAAACATATAGGAAACCTTCCCCTGGCCTTTCCACACTCCACCTTCTTATACCAGCCAGATTAATGCTGTTAGTAAAAGACCCAAGGGCGACAGATCCATGGGGTGATCCGTGAAATACCTTGTGCTCCAGGCTGAATGATGCTCCCTAACATTTGGAGACCTATCAGGTATTGCAACTGGTAGAAAATTACCTCAGACAGAGCTATAATTTCTTTTTATTACAATTCTTGCTGGAAACTGGCCCTTTTAGCAGAATGAAAAACAAAATAATGAGCCTGTCTTTTTAACCCCCGAGAGGACTGGTTAATTTACGTTCACTCACTGTTCAGTTTTCATGGGTCCTAAAATTTGCACAGGGCCTCAGGGTCTGCTCTGCTCCATGATTAAGTGAAGCAAAAAGCCAGAAATGCTGTTCTACAGCTCCTCACTTACAATCTGCTTACAAACAGTAGATCACTCCATGGTGTACAGGAACAAATGCATTTTCCTCCTGTCACTAACTAACTCAGACAAATGCTTATTTACTGCAATCTTACAGACTGTGGAGAGATCAAGTTCTGCAGCGGGCAGGTCATGCCTAGCTCTGGCACTAAAGCTCCATGTAACTTTTGAGATACTTGTCTTCATTCTTTCCACTGTAAATTCCCTTCCCCCTCACACTAATGAGAACTAGGCTTCTTCACAGTGGATTCCCTCACTGAATAGTTCAAAACAAACTATTGCACTATAAATGAATACACTTCATAACCCCCGGAGGAAGTGACAGTTTGATTTAGAAGGGAAGTGTTTATATGCTTTGATTTCTATATTTTCCCCCTCTCTACACCTACACCCACACTTGTATGCATATGTAAATATATATACTCCTAGAGCACAAGTGAACCTTAGCTTTTCTTGCAAAATATCCACAGTGAAGAGAAACATGAGGTATAAGCACGCACATCATCTCTTAAGTAACTTACTCTCTTATGGTTTTCTTTGTAGATAAACAATGGAAATGTTCATTTCCAAAATCTATTCATGGCTAAAAGGATGTCTGTAACAGGACTCCACACATGAACATGGAAGTTCCAGAATAATTTGGCTGAAGGATCAATTTATTAACCCTTTAAACAACATGAAGCCACCAGCATAAGACAAGAATATATAAAATTTTGCTCTGACTGCCAGAGCAATACAGCCGCAGAGGAACAGCTCCCACAACGTGAGCAAGTGTGAAAAATACAAAAAGCAAAAGAAAGGAAAACCACATTAAAGAACAGCCAACAGTAGACTAAGAAAAAAGCTTTTCCCTTGCTCTTGTAAGAAATAATGCCAGCTGAAATAGAGATCAAGTTTCCCATTTACACTTTCCATGGCTTTATTTTCCCAGCGAACTAGAGAACCCAAACATGGAAGATGACATATTTTCTTGTTGAATGTGTTTCCCACAGAGGCGTGCCAGGCCACCACATTAATGGATTTCCACTTCACATTTGCTTCTGCAGATAACAACTTTTGCCTTTGTATATATACCAGAATCCAAGCAGGTAAAATAACTTCTTTGCTAGAAGCAAGCAACAAAAAAATATCAAGGAAGGTTTTGGTTGAAGGAACAAAAAACCCCAAACATCTAAGTGACAACTGAAAATCTGTTTCCTAGAATTTACAAACATAGATAAGATGCTGAAATATAGGTTTTGTTTCAGCTTATACAAATAAGTGTTTATTTCTAGAAGACAGAGTTGCTGTAGAATAAAAAACATCCTACTTTAAGAGGCACATAGCTGATATCAGGCACAGCCCTTCCCAGAGATGTAAGAAACAGACACCTCTATTTCTTCCTTAGTCATATTCAATTTCTTCAAGCTATGACTATTAAAATGAAGACTGAGCCATCAAAGTGTCATTGAGCTGAGGAAGGAGAAGGAGCTGAAGCTAGAGCAAACAAATTATGATCAAAAACAAGGGAATTTATTTTAAGCAAAAAAAAAAAAATACATTTCACATTCAACTTGTGCCAAAATCTGACTAGAGTAGAAGACTTTCTAATTTGTCTGGTTTAAATATAATTGAATAAAGATCTTCAGATTCAATCCCTACCTAATAAAACCCTTTAGTGAAAGAACAAAGGACTAGATTATGGTCTTGCTTATGGCGGTGTAAATCTCTGGTAACTTCAATGAAATCAGGCTGTTGTGAATATTTACAGTTCATGGTAAACATTTTGAGAATTGTAGTGGGATCAGCTTTATAGAGCACATGATATTTCAAATATTGGAAATGTAGGCTTTGTACTTTCAAGCACCATATGCAGGGCTTAAATTTGCCACCATGAACAAAACTTCCCAGTGTAACATAAATCTGAATCACAGCACCATAGAACATCTTGGTGTGGAAAAGACCCATGAGGACCATCAAAGTTCAAATCCTTTGGTCAAAGCTCCTAATACTCAAAGGGCATCCCTCAGCCCCAGGTTTCCTCCGTGGGAGTTGTAAGGACTCAGGACAGACACCTCAAAGCAGCATTCAGAGGCATCACATGCAAAGAT
Source organism: Rhipidura dahli (assembly GCA_013399225.1). Taxonomy (NCBI): domain Eukaryota; kingdom Metazoa; phylum Chordata; class Aves; order Passeriformes; family Rhipiduridae; genus Rhipidura; species Rhipidura dahli. The sequence continues at coordinate 532,915 of VXAC01006556.1, read as the reverse complement.
GGTTGGGCAGTTCTAATTAGGTCCTAGCAGGACTTTGGGAAGTGGCCTATTTGAGAGAGTATAAGGCAATATTTTGCTGTCATTAATCCACTGGTTTGTCTGGTTCTTTCATTACCTAAACATGACATGCATATTTCAAATTACACATTTTTGCTTGATAATTATTTAATAAGATAGGGATGGAGTCAGCAAATAATGGCTCGAGAAGGAACATTTAATTTCCAAGAGTGTCCTAAGAGACATTTCTTTGAGGGGAGCCATAGCAATTACCTGCAAATTCAGTGTCAGTCACATTTCAGTAATTCAGGACTCAGGAAGACAATGTGCATTAGCACTAGGAAGCTTGTAGATAATCAGATAATGAACATCACAGTGGTGAATCTACAGACAGAAATTACACTGCTGCTCTGCTTGTCTAAGATTTGAAATGCAAATTATTTTGCAGATTTATTAAATGAACTCTTGGTTCTTTTTAATCCTTTGCCTTAATTTTGTTGGGATGATTCCTCATTTAACTCTTGACCTTTGGCAGATGTCTGAATTTGCCCTGGAGATAAGGATTTTGGCTGGTAGGCATTGAATGCAATGTACTTTCAAGCTGAAGGAAATGTAAGGACAAAGAGCAGAGGAGCAAAGTAGAGCAGGCAGTGGTGTTGTGCCAAGGGCTAATTGATCAGTCTTCATTTATGAGTGTATTTCCAAACAGCTGGATCTGACTGCATATTAATATTGTTAATTCTATGTCTTCTTGGGAGACCCAAATGCCAAAAGAGAACATTCCTGGTCAATTAAGACAGAAGTCATGGAATACAAAGCAAATTAATGTGCTAACATCCATGGGTTAGACCAGAGTCCTGGCTGAAGATATCAGGAAAGATCTGGAGTGTAAACTGTGCTAATTTGGGTTTTGTGGTGAACAGTACCCAGGAGTCAATGGCATGAATTGAAAATGGAGAGAGTCAAGCTTTGAAATAAAGACCTGTTGTCCTCCTTGTCCCTTCCATGAAGTCCTTCTATCCACTCCAAACCAAGAGATGACATTGAGTACAAGACAAACCTGACTTCCAAATCCCGTGCTGCTTTTCACATTCCTGCCCAAAACCAAAGCCACCGACAGACCCACGAGGGTGTCCCTGATGACTGAGAGAAATTCTGCAGGGTGTGAGGACTTCCCCATAATCACGGGAACAGGCTGTACCACTCTGAGCTCAGGACCACCAACCTCTGTTTGAAGTTATTGGTGACATGAATCAAAGTGGCAAGACCTGCCTCTTATCTGTGCTCACTTAAATTGAGCACTTTGTATGTGTGTCTCTCATGTAGTTGGGTCCTATATTCAGCAGCAGTGATAGAGAATCCTCAAGTGCAAACATACACCTAGTGATATTTCTGATCTAAAGGTTAACACTGATTCAAATTGCTTTTATTCTTCCCTCCTGCTGGGAAGGAAAACGTTCTTTAGGTTTACTGTTCCGGAATTTTCTCTTTCAATATCTCACTACTTTGCCCCCAAGATTTCCTCATCCTCTTTCTCTGAATTTTCAAGAACAAATTACAAATGTGATTATTTGCAAACTTTAATGTCTTTGACAGAAAAATACTACTAATAATCTTGATCCTGAATCTTATCACTGGACATTGGTCAAACAGCAATTACCCTTTTTCTGACAGCTGCTGTCCTGACTTCCTTCCAATGCTAAATCATGAGTCCTTCATCATTTTCTAATAGATTAAATGATTTGCTTTTGCTGAAAACTGTTTTGATATTTATTATACTCTGTTCCTCACCATCCCTCTGAACTGTGCTGGGAAAACTTAAATGCTTTGAGAGAGATTGGATTGATGGGTAGATAACTGTGAAATTTTACAGTTAATATTTGTGAAGCACCTAGAGATTTCAGAATAAAGGAGGCATAGGAATACAGAGATTTCTTGTTATGTTTCAATGCATGAATGCAAAAAGCAGAAGAGAGGGCGGGAAAAACCAAGTCAAATATTATGGTAGGTCTTGAAAAGTCACTCTCTTTAATCCATGACTTCCCTGTTCTCTACCATCTCAATTGGCACTTGCAGAACCAGGCTTCATTTGTTTCCTCTGAGATTTTCCCTCAAAAAGGATTTGAATGGAGATAGGGATTTCTATAGAGCACAGGTAATTAGTGCTGGAGGACTCTGATTATCTCTTTATACCCCTCCTTACCATTTGACACAATTCCACATAATAAGCCTTCCCTTGAACAAACCTGGTCTGAGACAGTGTCTCCTGGGAGGCTGGTTCTCATTGTGAGAAGAGCTGCAGATTTCCATGCTCTACAGATACAGGTCCTTTTTCTTCACTTTTCTAATGGCTATTGCAGAGCAGAAGAATGATACACTGCATTTAAAGGTAAAATCCCTGTTGCCCACCATTTTTTCCTGGTAGATCTGTGGGACAACCAACTGCTTATTTTTATTCTAACTCTAATTTCCTTTCTGTGCTTTCCCTATTTTAATTAAAATGAGATCAACAAGAAAACAAACTCATGAAAGCTGCACTGAATATACATCTGCATTATAGTTTAATAAAAACTTAAAAGTTAGGGTATTGAATAAAATTAAACAATTTCCCCTAAACAGAGTGGGAATTAAAATAAAACACAACAGCAACAACAAAACCAAGAGAGATCATGATCAATTAATGATGAATATTGCATTGCTTTGTTTGCAATATATCAGTTCACGCCCAAAGAGATAATTTGGAAGATGGGGAGAACAATTAGGGGTGTTTAGGGAAATACCAACAAACCCAAAATGCTAAACTATAACAAATAATAGTAGGCAACAACAAAAAGACCTTGAGGAACACGAGACTAATTAGAGAAGTCGGCCATGCGTTTTGTTATCACTCCATTACAATGAATGGAAATGAGGCCAGGGGTTGAGCATCTCTGCTCAGGAGCACCAGGGGAACAGGAGCAAGGAAAAACCTGATCTGCCCTTGTATTAGTTATTTAAACTCAAAGAACTTTAACTGATACACAGCTGATTTCAAGCAAAAAGACATAAAAATTCTCACTAAAGATCAGAAGTTCAGAAAACATTAAAAGAGGGAGTGAATAAATAAAATTCCCCCACACTTTTCTTTACAAGAGTCAATGGGGCAAGCAAGATAACAAAGGAACTTATGACAGGGAGAAATAACCATTACACTTCACAGACACTTGTTTAGAAACAATTTGCTTTTGCCAACAGCTATAAATGGTGCAAGCTTCAATACTTTTATTTGTACTTAAATGAGAGGCCACATGTCAAATATTTGCACAGAATAAACCTCAGCTCAAAGCTTTTGAATGTATGCTTTGCTTTAAATATGGTAGTAATCCCACCTCCAGTCAGCCGAATCCTTAAAGTCACGCTGTGCTGAACCACATCTCTCTCTCGAGATTCCACAATAAAAATTATTGCTTTGCATTTCAGCAGCGAACAAAGTGATTCCCATGTACAGTTTGTTTGCAAAACACTTTGTCAACCAAATGGATCTTAAGCAACTGCATATCCTTATAAAGCAGAAACACAAACAGAAAAAAAAAAAAAAAAAACCCACCCCACCCTCTTTCTAAATGTTAATGGCAGTAGACAAACATGACAAACTGAAGCCAGCTCGACTGCCAATTCCTCTGGGAAAGACAAGCTGTTTGCAACTGCATCAAAGGCAGCAGCTGGCCAGCCCAGCCTGCCAGTGGGATGATGATGCTAATCAGCAGTTTGGAGGTGCTAAAGTAGGTGACATGGTGCTGTTTCAAGAATCAGGGCCCATGACAAGTTTATCTGAGGATGGGCTGGTGAAAATGCCTCTTGCTTTTCCTTCTAGCCATTCTTCAGGATGATTTTGCCACTCCTGCCCGAGCTTCTGATACAGGCAGTGTTTTCTCTTTCTAGACAACAAGCCATTGCTTAATGCTTCTGAATGCTCTAAGAACTAGAAGGGTGAAAGGCACCCTTGGAGTGCCAGTAAATGCCCTCTCTCTCTGTTTTGGTATCCAGAGTGTACATCTGTAATGCCCTGCTCAGTGCTGCTCTCCAAGGCTGCTCCCACAAGCAGCTGGGAAAGTCAATCCCTTGTCAAAGCAACTGCAGCTTCTGCTCTCTGCTCAAGAAGTTTGGGGTTCCTTGTTTCTACATTTTATGATGATACAGAAGCATCAGCTGGTGGCATGGACTGACGTGGGCTGGGTGAAAGAGTGAATCGCATCCCCATTTCCAACCAACACTATTTCTGTTTCTTCTTCTTTCCCCTTCCTTCTGCAGCTTGGCTTAAGAGATCCAAACAGCCTTCATGCACAATGGAGAAACATTTCCTGCCCAGCCAGCACATTTCTACATAAACTCAGTGTTCTCAGGACACATTCAAAACAGAAGACAGATGTTTGATAAGTATCTAGTCTGGGTGGGAAGAGAGTGATGTGTAAGGAAGGAAAGCAGAATCTTTCATTCCTCCTATGTGAAAAACACATTGGTTTTGCATTTGCAGTTGAAATCTAGATTGCACCATGTAAAGGCAGGCAGACAGTGCAAGTTTTCCATGGATTTTGTCTTGGTTTTGGAAGCATTTTGACTCTGATACCTAACTCAGTGTAGCAAATTTGACAGAATCTCTAGGCTAGATAAACTGCTGCTCCCTTGCAGGTCACTAGATGGTGATGAGGAATATTAAAAAAGCCCTTAATGCAGACAGCAAATCTGCAGACCTTGCTGTAGTTAATGAGTGAAGGAACACTTGCTGCTCCCCATCATTCCTTCCAATTCTCCTCACGTCATGTAATCTCAGACAGCACAAATTGCCATCAGTGTGAGATACCAGGAATGCCTCAAAAGCAACTGTGGAGTTCAGTACCAGTGGTGGAGACTGAACAGCATCTATCCTCCTGGGGTATAGCTTTAATTAACAAGGTTCTATATAAAAAATTTGTTGAGTTGGTTATTTGAAGGAAAAAAGTCCATCTGGGCTCCTAGAAACAGGACCCATTTGAAATTATATTCCTTTTTAATATAGCTTGGACACAGCAGAAACAAATGTCCAGAAGGGAAAAAAAAAATCTTCTTGAGATAAAAAGGAGCTGGCTGCTCTCTGCTGATCCTTTGGCACCATGCCTGCCAGTATTTGAGAAGAACAAAGCTGAGAAATAGAAATTCAGCACTGCCAAGATACACCCACTACCTCTGAAGCACTTGCAACCCACAGCCCACTAGAAAAAAATCACTCCTAGGCCTGAACCCTTAAGTCTGGGAGGGACACAGGGAATGGGAAGCTGAGCCAAGCCTCTTGTTGAGATGAGAACTCCAGAAATAAACACACAAAATATTAGCTGGTACAATTTGTTACATGTTTCAGGGATGGGGAATAGAGCAATTCCGAAGAGAAGAGGGGACAGCTCTTCTGTGTTCCAGACACCCACCCAGAACTTGCAGAAGGAATTCCCAGAACTACCCACTCTTATCTATTCTCAGTGACTTGGAGCCAAAAAAACCTTCTGTCCTCAGGAAGCTTTTCTTCTTCATTTTTTTTTCTTCATGTCTGCTCATATTAAACTACCACAAAATAAGAAATTCTTAAAGTACTGACAAACTGGAAAATATACCAAGAAGAGCAAGAAGAAATGAATTATGAGTGCTGGAGGGACTCACTTGCAAGGAAAGATTAGAAGAACTAAATATGTCTAGCTTGGCAGAGAGATGACTAAGCAGAGAGGGGGAAGTGATAAATGTCTACAAATATTTGAAGGGCGTATACACTGAGGAGGCAGAGAGATTCTGCAGTGTGAGCCATACCAGGTGGTGGGATTAGGAGCAAAGGGATGGAATCAGAAAAGGAAAAATAAAACAAAACAAAACATAAAGAAAAAAAATCCCTTCAAAAAGCAAAAATTCAACTGAAGGCTACATAAACCAAAGTCCTCATGAAAATGATTTATATTTGTATCTCCCACACGGGGGACATGGAGATTTTCTCAGAGGTAGAAAACTCAGTATATGAGACATATGAGAGGACTGCAGGAGTGCTTTGTTGCTTGCAGAACTAAAGGAAAGAGCTGTGCCTTGATGCTGGGAGACCAACAGGAGCCTCAGTGGACAACAGGTGTCCCACCAGCACTGTCAGTTAGAGAGCTTCAGGCAGGAAATGAAGGTAGTTGTTGTATCCAATTGAAATCACAAGAGGAAGGTTTGTTTTTGACCCTGAACTTGGTCAGAGCTACAGGACTTTATAGACATAGCCCAGCCAGATGGTCCCTGGGAAGCAGGAGGCTTTGGGTTTGTTAAGCATTCAAAAAGATGATGGTGGAAAACCTGAAAGATCAAGATAGAAGACAAAAGCATCAAACTACTCCATCTTAATTCGACCATCACCAGTTTAACCAGGTCAAGAGGAGACAGGGGAGAATGTGGCGCATTTCACAACTCAGTTCCTGATGCAAAGCACACCAGCGCTCTTTCAGCACCTCAAAAAGTCAGGAATTAAATGTAGCCAATTCCTCTTTCAGGAAAACAAAAATCCCATTTGCCCTCCACTTTCAGACAGGAAGGACCCCAGTCACCACCACAGGCATGGCCCCAGTACATCATTTCAAGCCCTCTCCTGCTCCACATCAGCACATTCGTCTGTGAACAAGCAGAAGGACAGCCCAGAGATCACCTCCAAGGGCACATAATTGGAGGTTGTATCTAGACCCAGTTCAGCTGGATTCCAGCCAGAACATGCAGATCAATTGCTTTGGAGTCACAGACAGCAGGTCTGCCAATACAGGAGGGGCAAACCTTGATCTTTGTCTTCCAGGAGTTCTGTACCCAGCACTTGGCTGTGTTGCCTGAGAAGGGGGCATGAGTCCAGGGTGATGCAGGGAAAACCATTGAGTCCTTCCTTAGGAAATGCACTCCAAGTGTTAAACCTCTCCCTTTTGCAATCCTGTGAAGCCAGGGAAAAGGAATTCCCACAAGTCCCGATACGGGAAGCATGTCAAGGTCCTTCCCTTTACTGTGGATTCACTTCAAAGTTTAATGGGAAGTCAAAGCCTCAGCTTATGTTTTCAGAGCACTCCATGTCCCTAGCAGAGGTTTGCAGGGATAAAACCCCATGCCTGTGTCAGGGAACACTCAGTAAACAGGGTGATGCTCATCTGCCTGGCAAGCAGAGCTAATTCTATTAACATTGTGCTTTTGTAGGCAAAAGTAAAAAGAGAAGATATTTGACTAAAATGAGATTGTCTTTTTCTTTAACAACTGAAAGAGGGGAGCAAATGGAACAGCCAGAGGTCACAACAGCTGATGTGGTGGATTGGCTCAGCTAGGCAATAGTACTGTGAGGGAAAAGACATTCTTCTGTCTGCCCTGGCAGAAAACTGAAGGGGTGAGCATGGCCCTTCACACTTGTGACGCCTTTTCTTGGTCTTAAAATCAAGAGGCAAACACGGTTAGAAGGGGAAAAGGGGTTTTACCTTGGTGTTTATTTTAAGGATCCTTAGGGCACCACGTCCAGGTCAAAAGCACCTCCCTGCACCCTGCAATGGCCACTGCAATCCCCTCCTCAAAATCTGGTCTTATATTCTAGGTCTTACTAATTAGCATATCTATCCATAATTCCCCAATGAGAGGCTCAAATGAGCCCCCCTTCCCCAAGGAACCTTCCCCTGGATGGTTCTGTCTCAGTTTACAAAATGTGTCCTGTAGAGCCCCTTGGGCTCTGGGGCACACTGACCCCTAACTATGAAGCTTCTAAGATGTTCAGTGTCCCAGCTTGACAAACAAGTCCAAAAATGTAGGCAAAAAGCACAGAGAACACAGAAGTTGTAAAAAGGTATAACAGGAGTATAAAAGACAAAAATCATCCTGGCATTACTTGGAACACCAGAACTAAAAGCCTCACTACAGGGCCAATCCTGTATCAAGTCAGGTGATGCACAGTAAAGGAGAACTTCGATGGACACAGGTTGTAGAGGCAGAGGGGAAGTTTCCCATGGATTCCAGTGTTGGATGGAAACCCAAAGACAGTCTTGTTTCCAGTAAACCAAAACCTCTGTGCAAAAAATGTTTTTAATAACATAACTCCCACCAGAAATTACACTAGTCAGTCATCACAAGGTCCCCCCATCCCAACAGAGCTGGCTCTCAACAGAGAGATCCTTATCATCCACAAGAACCAAGTCCCAGTGCTCCTTGCTCAGAAGCCAGTCCTGGGACAGAGAGGCTGTGATGGCCTTTCCACATGGAAAGAGGAATGAGGCATCCCAAGTCAAACACAGGGAAAGAAGTGATAACAGACATGCTCTTCTCTCTGCCCTTCCCAAACTCATGATCCTCTGCTAACATAAAGGATGAGATCTCTCACTGGAGCTATTTTGCAGCTCCTGCTCTCCTGTGCCAGATGAAACATACCTTGGTCTGGGTAGGACAGGTGCTGGGCCCTCTGAAGAGGCAGGCTGGGCTGGCTTGGGGCTGGGAAAGCCTTTTTTCATCAGGAAAAACAGCAGCTGCCATTCAAGACTCAACTGAGCCACCTCCAGCAAAGTCCTGGGACTCGTGGCGAAGAAGCTGTAATGGAAGAGCCAGGTTCATCTTCACAAAACAACACAGATCCCAGTGTCCCAGCATGGCTGTGGGGAGCATGGTGCTGTCACAGCTCTTTTTGTTAATTAACCGGGTGTTCAACTTCAGCATCCTGGCTAAAATCCAGCATGGGGAAATACACTTCCTTTCTTAACCCAGTTCTCACTCAGCAGCTTTGTCCTGGGCAGCTCCCCCTGCCCTGCCCTGGCACAGTCACTGCAGAGCAGGTGCAGAGTCACCCCAGAACACTCTGCATTTAACCAGCAGGTGAGAAACTGCTCCTCAGCCTGCCTGACCCAAAGGCTCACGGAACCTACTGTGTAAACATAAGGCACTATTATCTCCCCTCTCCACATGGAATCACTTTATGGAATTTATTATTATTATTTGGAGCTCAAATTGAAACCCTCTGGCCATGTATGAGTACTAAGCCTGCTTAGGGAATGCAGGAAGCGGCTAAAGTGGTGAAGAGGCGAAGATTTATGACAGTCAGAAAAGAAATTTTCTTTTCTAGCAACAAGCTTCACATTCCTAATCTATTTCTGCAGATTTTGCTACTCTCTACCAAACTTCTGACAGGTCTTAAAGACTAACACTTACCATGCTGCAAGCTGTTCCTCTATAGTCTATTTTATCATTGTTTATAACCACCTGGCTGGATTCCCTTGGTGGTATTTTTCACTCTTTCTCATAGACCCTAAGAGTATCCATATTGCCTACAACACAGCCCTCATCTTCACCTTTTTCCTTCCCTCCAAAATCATTTCAGCTGTTTTTAACCGGGCTCCCTTTCTCTCCTCCTGAGAGCTCCCACCCTTTCTGATTCCCATTCAAATCATCACATTACTGAGACAGACAGACAAGGGTTTTCACCTGTCTCTCAAGCAGGATTGCACCCTCACCCTCTCCCTTAGCTTCAGTAAAACTTTCTGCTGTAAGAGCTTTACAAATATATTTCTATCCCTTATAAAATGATATTAGGTAAGGATTTAAGGGGAGGTCTGTGAAAGGAGAAAAACATCAGTGACAATGAGTCGTCTCTCCCAAATTGTCTTTCTGAAAGCTCCAAATGGCTTTGAAACAGCATGAAAGTGCTTCCTGATTATTGCCAAGCTGAGGCTCAGGAAAGCCCTAAGGGTGGACAGGAGAGGGGTAAGGAAAATATAAAATCCTGCAGGAAGAAGGGGTGTGGTAGAAATGCTGTGGCCCCTCACACTCTCCCTGGGATGGTAAAGCTGCCCCTGCAGCAGAGTTTCAAGGGGAACTCAGGGCTCCATTTCCCCCCACACTACAAACTTCAAGCTATTCGCTATGCAGGAGCAGTCTAGTGGTCTCTAGGTCCCCGTGGACCCCCCTCATGACCTTCAGCAAGATTTTGCAGCAGAAGTTTCAACCAGGACTTATCAATTTCCCACCCAAAGTCAGACGCATCTTCCTAATTTCCAGTGACTCGTCCCTTCAGACCTTCCTCTCAAAACACCAGTGGGGCTGACCCCCCCCCAGTCCCCTGGGAGGGCACGTGGGCAAGACCTGGCCAGATGCCACCTGTGGTGGTCACAGCCCGTGGTGGTCACAGCCACCTCTGGAGCCAGTAGCTCTGGCTGCAGGAAGGAGCACGGAGAACACAAACATCACGCTGTGTTCCCATGGCAACCCAAGTGTCACGTTCATCACTGTCTCATTTCTGGAAGAAAAAAGGTACAGGCTCAATGAAGAAAAATCCAAGACTCCCAACGGGCTGTGCTGAGGCTGGGCAGATTTTTAACGTCATTGCTGGCACCACTCAGCCCAGGCCTGCTGGAAAGTGCAGCACCCAGCCCCATGATGGCTCGTGGGTTTGAACAGGAGGCTGAGTGGGATTCAAATGCATCCAGCCAGATACAGACAGTTCATATCTTCTCTGCTCTGTGTCACTTTGAAGCTAGGGACACACAAATTATCACAGCTCTAGAAGTTACTAGATGTTAGCAGAAGAGGTTTCAGCTCCACCCTTCTATCTCACACTTGACACGACCTGGGGATGATGGTCCTTTTCAGTTATCTTTGCTCAGTGACTTATTAAACCCCAGTAATTTAAGAAGATGGCTGAATTTGGAATTGCTGTGCCAGAGGCAGCAGAGACCTTTGTGTGCATCAAGTCCCCTCCTGGACTTGGTGAGCTGCCACCATCTCACTGTCCCATGCTTTCCACTGCTGATATCTGTGCCCCAGAAACCAGATCCAGCTGGGATCCAATGTCCCCATTAACAAGGATCTGTATGAGCTTCTCTGCAGTGACTACAGGGCAACAATTAAAGCAGTGCCACAGAGAAAAATGGAAAGCTCACCCTTCATTGCCAAGACAAACATGCTAGAGATGCATCACTGGACAATTTTTGGAGCTCTCTGATGTGTTCTTGCTTGAGGCATGAGAAGATCTAAGGCTGGAGGATTCATTTCAATCACTTTAAAATCAGTTCTACCAATTAGTATTTTTCTTTTCCATGGGAAAAATAAATTTAAGAGGAACTTCCAGCCTGAAGAACAAAAAAGGAAGACTGCAAAAATGATGCTTGGAAGAAAGCATCTTCCTGTAAAAGAAAATGATGCCTGTGCTTGAGAGGAAAAGGGGAAGGGAAACTAGGAAGAGAATGGCAGCATTCTATAGAGTGCCTGGATAAGGCAGGAAAAAGTGCTTGGAACACTCCAAATTCTCTACAGCCCAGTGCTGAAGCCAAACTCCAGCAAGGTGCAATGTTTGGTTGTTTTGGTATCATAAGTCAATGCAGATCATGAGAAATATCCCTGGATGCTCAGGGGCAGGGTATATCTAAACAACACTGAAATCAAAAACATTAGTTAACTTGTTATTAGTTTATCCTTAGTTTTAACCCTCAATTTTATTTTCCTTTGGCTTCGTTTTCCCTCCCTGAGCAGCTTTGCTGGCCCAGCAGTGAAGTGCTCAAGTCAGACTTATACCTGTTACTGGGGCCAGCACCTTAGCTCAGAGATTGTCCATATCTGGAGCAACCTCTTTCTCCTTAAAGACAGACAGAAACCTCAAGCAGGCAGTCTTTCATGAGAGGGATAAAGAGAAGCTACTTATAGGCAGACACTTGTGCTTTTATGGGAGAAGAATCTAGGGATTAAGTATGAGAAAGGTTAAGGCAGATGGTTGCATGAATGCAATGAAATTTTGGCCTCTGCATGACACCTACAAAGGAAAGTGCTCACTGTTGTCCCATGGGCCCTGAGCTTTGATCCAGGGGAGGTGCATTTTCTCCAGCTGATCTGTAGCATCACCTTGCTCAGGTCACTCAGCCATTTCACACATTTTCTCGACTTTTGGCAATCCTTAAGCAACCAAGAGATGAACTTTCCAGTCATTTCCACTGCCCAGACCACAGCCCTGAGCAGAGGAGGGAGAAATAAGTTTCAAAGCTTCTTATTTCCTCTTTGGACCCACCCAAGCTAGCAATCAGCTCTTGTTTAATACAGGTGGAAATACCTGAGGGGACATTAAGGTTCAGCCTGCTGTCCCTTTATTCCACTAAACAAAATACTATCCTCATGGTTGGGGGATGGAAAGGAGTGCATCAGCCTGTAAAGGCCTGAGATCACAAAGAAAATAGTTCTGGATCTCTTTAATTAAACACAGCAGAGTGTTCATTCGTGCCTTGCTAAGTGTTCCTGCAAAGGGGATGAGCCATTCTGGCAAGGTAAGTGTACAGCTCCCTTCTCTTCCCCACTGGAGCAGCCAAGTGGGGCCAAGGCAGCCCATGAGAGAGATGTGCTGCCTGTTTGCTTGCTCCTGTGACTGGCTGCCCATGCAGAGGCTGCCAGGGAGCTGGACTGTGCCAGCCAGGTTTATGTAAGCATGAGAAAATTAACAAATCTCACCCTGAGCTGGAAAGGGCACATCATTGAGAGAATTGGAATTAAAAAAAAACAAAAAGAAAAAAAAAAAAAGGAAAAATGAGGGGGAAAAAAGAAAGAACGTGGAGATGAGCCAAAAGGAAACACTTCAAAGGCCCATAGCCTGCAGCCCACATTAATGACAACAAAAAGATGGGATCCTTACATTTTAATCAAAGGCAATTAATTTTTTTAAAGATATTATAACTCTGCCATGCAGGAGTTGGCCCCTTGCCCCCAGAGGTGTTAGCAAGGCAGGCTGGCAAGAAGAAGCTGTGGCTTCCTTGGCTGCCTTCTTTCTGCACTGCCTTTGAGCACCAGTGAAAGGAAAGCGAGAGCCAGCGGGAGCTTCAGGAGAAATGCCTCAAGGGGAGAAGCTACCAAAGGAATTAGAAACATGACTGAAATCTCAATCCCAGCTTCCTCTCTCTGGCTGGTCTCTATGAATACTGCCTGTAGGATGTGAACTGGAGCTGAAAGCCAGCTGAATCAGCAGCAGGTTGGCAATCACAGGGCACTGGGGCACCTGCCTGAGTAGCTCCAAGTGGAGCCATCAGGGATCCAGATCTATGGAGCAGCTCATCTACAGAGACACAGGCACGTGTGAGAGAGGGCAGGTGTGACCTTAAATGTCCCAGAGAGATGCTTGTCTGTAATCCCTGCCCTCCACACAATGGAGAGATCCTTGTCTGCACTGCCCCCCCTGCAACCAGTGGGGCAAATGTTCCACACAAGAGACCAGACCAAAGCTTTTCTGGGGTGCAGGCGTTGGGGACTTTGTCCCCCGGTACATCTTTGTGGAGGAAAGGAGGTAAATGGAAAAAAGGAAAGGAAGCAGAGCAGCACAAAACCTGAGGGTGATCAGAATAAGGCTGAGTGTGCCACAGGGTGAAGGAACTGTCCTCGGGAAGTATCATGTAATTGTTTCCATTAGTCTAAAAGAAGAGACAGTGAAAAAAAGGAAAAGGTTTACAAAGACAAAGCCTCAATTAAACTAAAGAAAAAAAAAAAAGGAAAGAAAAAAGGAAAACTGAGAGAAAGAATATTTCATTAAACCTTCCCTTATTTACATAAAACAAAGACAAATAATGGTGTATTCAGTTGTAGTCAGAAGCTGAAATTTTCCATGGGCTTTTAAGGCAGTGTCACATGCAGCCACAAGTACCAGTAGCCTGTGATTCAGCGAAATTTCCATGACAGCATGAAAAAATGAAGGCCAGAAGGAGTCACACCTGGATTAAACTGCTCAACCCACCAGAGACTGTGCCTAGGCAATGAGAAGACATCATATTTGGGTAGAAGAGATGTAACTCAGAGAAAAAAAAAAAATCAACCCTTCCAAAAATGAGGTATATTCCAGCATGTGATAAGGTGCAGTAGACAGTTTGAAACAGAAAAAAAAAATCCAATTTTCAGTACACATTAGAAATTGTTATCTTCTTTTACTTAGAAACATCCAAGACATTATGCTACTCAAAAAAACCCCTCTAATAGTGAACAACAGGATATTTCACATTTGTTGTCTACACAGGTTGCTCAAAACTTTCAAAGGCATGTAGTGATTTTTGATAACACCTGCAGTGTTACTACAGTCTGGGCACTTTCCATAAACAAAACTCTTGGATTGTTGCAATTGCAGGCTGTTAGGAAAAGCCAGCTCTCTGCAAACATCCCTCCTCAGTCTAAAATTTTAGGGCTTGCTGAGAAGTCTAATATTGCACAAAGCCAGAGTAAAGTGAGCACTTTATTCTCCCCAGAACCATACTGTGGGAAGCAGAACTTCCAGCTTCAAACAGAATATTCCTCTGCACCCAAAATCCCATTTCTACGAAAGTCCCTGAGAGGTCTGCTAAGGATCTCTTGATCCTCGTGCCAGCATTAGGCCTGATAAACCAAACAGTGCTCTCTGTGTAGGTACAGAAAGGGAGGTGTGTCTGGAGCTGCAGCTGAAAGCAGCTCAGAGTTTGGCAGAGAGTGGAACATATGAGCCGCAGGGGATTTGCTTTGTGAGACCAATCTAGTTTCATTTAATTTATGATCCTTCAATAGTGACAAAACTTGATGAAGGAATACTGCGTCTGAAAACGCTGCTGCCCAGTTTTAACAACTGACCTCGTTGCAAACTTGGTTTCTCTGGCACCTTCAGACTGTCAGGGCTGCACCACCACTGCCTCCTGACACTTGTGACAAGTGGCAAGGTAGCTGTGCCATGCTGCAAAGGACAGTAGGCTTTTTTCTGGTTCCCTGTAGATGTTTAACCAAGCAGCAGCACCTCCGAGCCATTGTAAGGTTTGCTCACGGCCAGCTAAACCAGGAACAATTCAGTGACCTTCAGGATATTAATAGATCCAGAGCCCCTTTGTGCCTGGGGAGTGGGCAGGGGACACTTCACCATTTATGACCTGCAATTACTCTCCCACCCAACAGAATAGACTTTGTTGTCTGTCATCTACAACAATCACCAGGGCGTGAGTGGTGTCATTTCTAACAGGGCCAGACACAAACAAGCATCCTGGTGTGCCTCTGTCTCACTCTCCCTCGGTCCCTCTGCGATGCTCAGCCTGCAGAGCTCTTCCCATCAGTGGTGTGGAGTTGCCAAGCAACATTTGTCGTGGCCCTCCATGGGCCCTGCTCATGGCTCTGTGGCAGCTCAGGCTTTGAAGAAAAGGGGTTGTTGTGCAGAGTGAAATAACTTTCCCTCTCTCTTCTATCTTCTCTCTTCCTACTTGATGAGGTGAAAAATGAATCATTCTGAATATGACAGATCAAATCCCACATTCAGTTGCTCTGAGGTAAATCCCATTGAAAATTGTCTTTGGGGAATAAATTCACTGCCAGACACCAAGGACCAGTGCACCATACCCAGCACACACATCCAGGATACAACAATTTTTTTTTTTTTTTTTTGCATCATAGACATTAGAAAAAGCAGCTAGAAGAAGTCAAATCATTATTGGCAAATAATTTATTCAGCCACAGTCACGAAGGAATTAATCTTATCCATTATTCTCAAACATGACTCAACCAGTTCCTGGAAATAACACAGCTAAAGCTTCTAGCTCTGAGCTGCAAACCCTAAGATTTAAATTCTTATTTAATTCCACAGCTCTTTCCCTCTTGTTATTATGTTCAGCAGTGTGCTGCTGTTCGTGTGCCAATGATACAAGGTTAGAAGGCTTAGACAGTTCAAAATGTTCTCTCCGCATCAGTAAAGCTAAAAAGTACAAAACAGCTCTTACAACTGAGAGCACTCAGGCCATCTGGCACAGTGGCTTCAGTGTGAGCTCCCTGCTCCAGGGCTCTTGGCATCTACCTGGACATCAGCCACCAGTGAGAGTGCCTGGGCTGATCCCAGTTCACTCTGGGATGCAGCCCCCCCACATCTCCAGTATTCCCTGTATTCAGCTTTGGGGGACTGAGATTGCCAGAGCAAAGGATGAGGTTACAGAGCTGGGTGTGGGCAGCTCTGAAGCAGAGCCCTGTGCTGGAGAGGCTGAAGGTGAGGTTGGCAGGTGTGATGACATAAACAGAGGTGTGTGAACACAGAGCTGAGCTGCAACAGAAATACATGGAATTTTCTGAAAAAAAACAAATGGATTTTCCACTGTATTTTCTCAGATCTTTAAGTAAAATAATACCCTGCAAGCATGGCTGTGGGACTTCTTCTTGGGGTGGGTTTAAAGCTAGGAGTCCTCTCTGATCTGGTAGTTTTAACTTCACTTAGAAGTTAACTGCTCAACAAATGAGAAATAGCTCAACAAATTATGCTTTCCCAATATCTTAGGATGTAGATCCTGTGGGGGTGACTGTTTCTCTACACTTACCATGTACAGACTAATTTAGGCTAGATGTCCACTAGATCACAGAATCACAGGATGGGTAAGGTTGGAAAGGACAACTGGAGCACATCTGATCCAACCTCCCTGCTCAATCAGGGTCTTCAAAAGTGCATCACTCAGCATTGTATCCAGAGGGCTTTTGAGTATCTCCAGGGAAGGAGACTTCACCTGGAGAAACCTCTCTGGACAAACTCTTCCACTGCTCAGTCACCCTCACTGGAAAGAAGTTCTTCCTCGTGTTCAGGTGGAACTTGGTATATTCCAGTTTCTGCCTTTCATGCTATTTCTTGGTACCACGAAGAAGAGCCTGGCTCCATCTCCTTGATACCCTCCCTTCAGATACTGATAGACATCAACAAGGTCCCCTCTCTGTCGTCTCTTTTCCAGATGCCTAACTTCTAGAAAGCTAAAGTTTGTGGAGATGAAACCTGTCTCTCATAAGTAATTCCTCAACTAGTGTGTACCTTCCTTAAAATTGCTTCATATAAACCATATTTCTTTCATTCTTTATGAAAATAAAGTATTCAAAGCTTTCCTACAGCAAAGACATATGTTATCCCCTAAGCCAATTAAGCAATAAAAGAAAGGAATTAGATCAGCTTGACAAATCCATGTTGATTCTCTTTTACTACCTTCTTATCCTATAGCAGCTAATGAATTGTTTGTTTCGTAATTTGTTGAGGTTTCTCTGTAGTCACTCAGCTTAGCTGGCTGATTTAAATTTCCCATCTCTTCTCTTTTTTTTTTTTTATCTACACAAACAAATGCCCTATTTGCCCTTTTCAACTCCAAAGAAACCTCTTGATACAGGAGAAGTTCTTGAAGTCGGTTCCTAACTGTTCACAGACTGTTTTCCTTGGACAACCTGCAGGGGAATTCCCTCAGGTCAAGCAGTTTGAATTCACTCACTCAGTGCAAGGGTTCTTCAATTTACACCCCTCTGCTCTGGCCCATTCCCATTTCCCAGCCAGCATGACTCCTGCTATATTTATCCATCACCAACTGTTTTGGTGATAAGGGGAGTCAAGAAGGCAGTGATGACTCCAACCCTTTGCATGTGCTCTCCTTCTGTGGTACACAGTGCACACTCTTATTCCTTCTAGCATATTTATAGCATATTTATAGGATTTCTTTTTCTTCCCTTGTGTGTTTGTAGCCACCTCAGGACCCTTCTGATTTCATCCAAACGTGTTTTGGTATCATTCTCTTCTCATTCCTAGTCTGCTGCTGCTTGAACTTTTAAAAAACAATTAATTTCTCATTTTAAGGCATTAATGAGGTCCTCACACACTTTTAGTGTTTTCCTTTTGTTCTATTCTTCTCCCTGCCTTAGGAGATCTCGTCATTGCACCTCTGCTCTAATCTCTAAATCAGCACTTGCTGGCCTGTATTCCTTTTTCCTTGACTCAACCTACCAATTCCCTGATGTTTCACAGCCAATTAATCCTTATTCTGCTGTTCCTACTTTCTCTTTTCCATGTGTCTGGGAAGCTGATTAACTCATAGCTTGGTATATGTACTAAGGCTTTATATTCTTCCTGTTTAGCCCTTACACTCCTGGCCCTTGGGCAGAGACATTTCAGATGTTTACCAGATTGCTCCATTCTTCTCCCAAGTGCCTCATTTTCACCTCTATTAAATTTCCCATTTTCCCAACTCACTAACCAGCATGCTGCCTGGTTCTTGGAAGACTGCTGTGCTGCAAAAAAAATCCAGTCTTTTTGTCGACACTGTGCTTTCACCTCAAGGATTTCTCTGCCCCACCTGTGCCACCTTCCACAGAGACCAAAGGAAACCCAGCAGCCCCTGGAAAGGAGTTAGTGGTGATCCCAGTAACAGGCAGGATTTTTATTTCAGTGATGGCAGATATATGAAGGAAGCAGCAATTAATCCTTCCTGTTTGCCTTCTCTAAGGATATCAAATTGTGTTGTAAACACTGGAGATTTAAACCTCGCCGTGACCCCTTTCGCCAAAAATAAATATTAATAACCCCACTTCACAGACGGGGAAACAAACACAGAAAAGCTAAATGACTTTTTATGGAAATGCAAAGGGAGGCAAAGTCAGGAGCTGCCAGAGCACGCACTGGAAACCATTCAGGGAAAGTCGTCAGTCAGGCCTTGAGGAGCAAGGGGGCAAAAAACAGGGTTGTGATTGCAATTACATCAGCTGGTGAGGAGCCAGCCCCTCAGTGCCCAGAGCCCAGTTAGCCAAAGGCTGTGGCAGTTTACTGACACTGGAGTTATTGCCAGAGCATCCAACTGGTGATTGTTTTTAGTGGTAGATTTGTCTTCCCTCTCACTGGTCCGTGCATGAGCTACAAGCAGCTTAATTAAAGGCTAAAAAAGCCCCTGATGCTAAAATAGCTGCCTTGCCATCTTTCTGGAGGTCTTGCTAGACTGAGACCAGGGCACTTCCTTCTGCATTCTCCCTTCTCTCTCACTCCCTCCCATTCTATCACTTATTAAAAGTGAAATAAAAGAAACAGGAAAAAGAAAAGACGAAGAAAGCAGCCACAAACTGCCCCATCACCAATAACGTGCCACGGATCTTCCAGGACCTGCCTGAGGATGTGAGTGCCTGCAGAGGAAGCCCAAGGCCAGGAATGATAGAGGCTCGACCGTCATGAAAAGCACTCACAGACCCCAGAGGCGAGCACACAATGCAGCGCTGAGGATACGGACTTGGCTGCCGTTTATGGCCTGGGGAATACAGTGGCAGATTTATTCTACAGCAAAGAGGGTTGTTTCTTGGTAGCACTAATACTGACACATTATCTGGGGACGGAAGAGGATGCACAAATAGGAACAATTCTCCCATTTCTCTGCCTGTGTCTCCCCCAAATGCTCCCTACTCCTATTCCCTCCTGCTCTCTTCACTCCTCTGCCTGCACTGAGTCCTCTCCTTCCTCTCTGATTTATATCTTGTTTCTTTGTCTTTTCCCAATGCAATTGCATGGACAGGGTTTTTAGTTCTCCAGGGTTTTGCATATTATCTCCAGCTGGAGGCTTGTC
Organism: Rhipidura dahli; assembly: GCA_013399225.1. Taxonomy (NCBI): domain Eukaryota; kingdom Metazoa; phylum Chordata; class Aves; order Passeriformes; family Rhipiduridae; genus Rhipidura; species Rhipidura dahli. Next base: position 513,590 of record VXAC01006556.1, on the reverse strand, counting down.
TTCAGCCCTCTGCCTGGAAAGCCATACAAGTGTTCTCAAACAGAGGGTCAAATCCTGCTCTACTTAAAACAGGAGTGAAAATTTCCACACTGTAAGGACCAAGCCACGGGACAGGATAGGCTGGTAACAACCTGCTAGGAGAGGCTTTTAAAATTTTCCAGCACAGCTTAAAGGGAAATGTCCTAACAAATCATCACTGCGCATCCTTGAAGTGGAAAGCAGTGATTGCAACTACCACCACACTCCTGCACAGAGTCATTCCAGATCCCCTCTCATCAGCTGAAATCAGAAAACACCTGGGCAGTTTACATCCCTATCTCCACCCCTCCTTCTTCCAAAACACACACCTTCACCACTGTATTTGCCGTTTGTATCTCACAATGGAACAGAGACTGACAACAAATTGGTCAAGAGCACATAAGAGATCTGCAGCAAAGAAAGAAATATGAGTGTCCCAAATTGCTGCCAAACAGCCTCTGACTCAGGCTTTGCATCTCTAAGGGATGGATAGGGACAGTGGATCTTGTCCAAGGACAGATAAGACAGGAGATAGCTCTATCACCCACATCTCTGCTCTTTGGCAGCAGGAGAGAAGCAGTGGAGAAGCAGGGCTGCTGTCTTTCCCCGTCCTTAATCTGCTTCCTGCCTGCTTCAAAAACAACCCAGTGCACGGTTGTTTATTATTATTATCACTGTTATTTTCCAGAGTGCTGTAAAACTAGGGGATAGAGCACTCTGACAGCCTCATAACAAACAGCAGATAAAACTAATTAGATTTTCTTCTTCCTTCAGTTTGCTGACTTGATCCTTTTTTCTTTTTATTGTTTAATTATTTATTTTTTTAGCCCAGAGGTTTGCACACACACATGTATTTCACTAGACATTGGCAAGGCATCCCTGGGATCTTCTCTGACAGGAAAGGGCTTTTGTGGCCGGGAGACCCAAGAGTTGGCGAGGGGCTGAGACAGAGGGTGCAGTGTAGTGCAGGGCTCCTCACAGCATCTTCCACCCACATCGTGTAAACTGGTGAGGGGAGGAAGGAGAGCTCAGCCTCTAAGAGAGTCAGGGAGACAAAGGGCATCAGTGAAAAAACTTAATGTGCCTGGCAGGAGCCCAAAACTGCTGCAGCACTGGGGACCAGGCAAGTGCCTCTAAGACACCATCTCTTCTGGCCATTATGGGAATATTTGGCTTGAGTCTCAACCTGACAGCCTTGCTGACTCTTGAGGAACGACAGAACTGTGGGGAGCAGGGCGACTTCCCTCTCCTCCCTCCCACCCTTTCTCCATCGGCTGCTTCCAAATTCTTTGGGATTAGCTAGCAACAGCAAGAAAAGGCGCTGCTCTCACTGCTCCACACTTAGCAGGCTGAAGTGAGGTGACGGGCCCCGGCGCAGGGGACAACGGCTTCATTCACTGGGGGATACCAAACCAGAATTACAAGTGTGCAAGAATAAACAAGGCTGGAGTTAATCTAAAGTTGTTTTACACTCTGTTTTATTAAAGTCAATGCACTTCCGTTCCTCTGTGCAGCGCCTAACTCTGCTTAATTACCATGACTCAGGGAGAATTTTAATAGCGTGGAGCACGCAGCGCACATGGAGGCATTCTCCTGACCTCTAGAGGTCTGTCAAAAGAAGAGGAGCATCTGCTCCCTGTAGAAGTGCCTGGAAAAAAAGGAGGCAGCCCACAAAACTGCTTCTGCTGAAATTATCCAGGTGCCATTCCCAAGTGGTTGGTCGCCCACCTGGGTTGGCTGCACCTTCTCAGCAGCAGGCTGAGCACCCTTGGGCTGGAGGGTTCTCCTGGCCGCTGCCTTCTGCAGCACCCTCACTACTTGCTAACAAGTTGTTTGGCACAGGTATGGGATGCCATGGGAGAAGAGATTGCCCAGGTGTTTCATACCACACAGCAGCATTTATACAGGAGTGGTCGATGTGCAGGGACATTTTGCTCACAGCTTAGCTACTGCATTTGGATCCCAGACACAGAAAACACCCTAAGGGCCTTTGCCATTTCCCCACCTCCTGCAGCTCCTAGCACAGCGATCTCTGAAATGGTGAAATTTGAAATTTGGAGCTGAAATTCGGCTCCAAACACACAGGGAAGATACATCTCTGCTATTATGACAACTCTCGCCCAGTTTAATCACCAGGGTAGAATTTTCCCACTGAACTGAATTCTCTCTATCTTAAAACAGTCAGAATGAAAGAGCTAGGAAGCCAAATATTATGGTCAAAATATTGGTATCTCATTAAGGAAAATGCTGATTTAAGAAGTTTTCTTTTTCTTTGCAATAGGGTTTACCACTGGCAAGACTTGGTAAGCACCCTTCAGCTCCTGCTGTGGCAGTGTTGGTACAGAAAGCAGAGTGGGTGCAAACATGAACATTTGCAGACACAGTTATGTACAAGAGTAGTTTTTACCCTGTGTTCTGGGGATGTGCTGAATGGTGAGTATCCTACAGCATGGCTTTTGTATGCTGCAGTCAGTACCTAGCACACTGTCAAGATTTTTGTCATGCCTACAAATGTTGGATTTTTAAGTTAATTATGCACATATATTGTTTCTGTATTAATAAGCTTTGAAGCAGTATTATACAAACTATTGTAATGGGAACACCTGTTTCACCTCTTTTGTGTCCCTTCCTGTGAGCCTCCCTTTTATTAAAATTCAGCATTGTGTGCAACAAGCTGCACGCTAAACCAAGCAGAACAGGACATCTGTACAGAGGCACACACCACACCTAATGAATTACTTTGGGCTAAGAAGCTCAGCTTCTAAGGACCCAAGCTGCCTGTCTTTTGAGCAGCATCACAGAGAGATAGAGACTTAGGGAACCCTTATGTGCTAGTGAAGACTTTAAAATCTGTGGATACTGAAAAGTGAGCAGGACAGGAAGAAGCTTTTTATCTAAAGAGCAACTTCCTGCTGGAAGATAATGTCTAGGTAGTCTGAGGAAAGTTGTTCAGAAACACATCAGAGCATTTCTTGTTCTGCACTAGGAATTCTCTTCACACCCAGCATAAAACCAGGAAGATTACATGGTGCTTTTAATCATGCATTAGTATTAATAATTGTCACTGGTACTCGCTGGAGTCCTTGCAGGCTGCAATGCTACACATGCTGTACATTCATCCTCGTCCTTGAGCCTCACAAAGCAGTGGCAGAGCTGGGAGCCTCTTGCATCACACAGTCAGTTCCACTTGGATTCAGGGCAGTTCCCCATTTGCAGCAGCAGAGTCTAAGATACTGGGAGATACTGGAAGATCGGGCAATGTGAAGTGTGACATGGAGTGACACGGCTTCATGCTTTAGGGACACAGGGCACGTGTGTGGATTCTCAGTCTGTGCTGGAGTCTCAGGAACTGGGAGACAATTTTAGGAGAAATCTAATTTTTCTCCATTTGGGGATTAAAGAAAACATTTTGATTGATGCTTGAGCTAAATTCACTCCTGGACATTGCCACCATCACTAATCTATTGGTGAATTTAGCTCAGGTTTCCAGAGGATCACTGTGTATTGTCACTGGTGTCCTTAGTGCGGGACACCGGATTTCCCACACTGTTCCTGAGATACAACCAGCTCAGAAACATGCACAGCCTGACCCAACCTGTTGAATGCACTGTAAAAATTCTGATCAAACAGAAATCAGAGACATGCTCTACAGCTCAAGAGAAATGAAAGACAACAGAGAGCTCTGGTGAAAGGCATCAATAACTGTCACTTCTCCAGGAAAAGGCTGCCTAAAGTCAGTAAAAGAGAATCATCTCCGATTCCCTGGTCTCAAAATACTATTCCCTAGGTCAGTCTGTATGAAACCACGTACTAGAGGCAGCCATGAAACTGGGGGTTATGTTTAGGAATGGATGATCTCACACAGTACCACCCAGGCCAGTACTGGGCCAGTGGCCTCTCGCTCTGCCTGGTGTACAAAGCGTAAGGAGTCATTCCCAGCAGATGTATGTACTCAAATTGCACAAACATACAGTCATCTTTCCACCCAGACCCGGAGCAACACATCTGGGAAGGGTGCTGAAGCTGGCAAACAGGCAAACACGAGCAGTGACACATTCTCTTGCTGCTCTGCAAGTCTTGCTCACACAGGACTGCTCTTGAACCCACTGTACAGAGGAAGAGCTGCACTGTTGGCTGCTGGCTGGCTGGAAATGTAGAGCCCCCTCAGAGCCCTGGAGCTGCATGTCTGTCCTGTGGTTGCTCCCTCTTCTTCTGTCTCGCCTTCCACCCACGAGAGGCACTCCTGGATCTCTTGGTCTAGCTCCGAGAACTCCTCTTCGCCATCAGAGCTACTGGCAGTGTCATAATCAATCTCTTCTGCACAAGGAGGTTCATCATCAGACTCCAGGCTGCTGTTGCTGCACCTTCTGCAGAAAAACCACAAGAGAGACTGGACGTCACCAAAGGAGGGAAGAGCAAGCAACAGGGAAATGCTTTTTCTGTGTTCAACCTCAGCTCTGTTAATAAGGGATGAGGTGGCACTAAGCAAGCTCCGGTGGGTCTTTGTGTCTGTCTCAACAACGAGAGTGATAAAAGGAAGAGTGATACTCACTGACCTCTCAGGAGTAAAGCATTATTATTCCCATCACTATTACTGCTATTGCTTATACAGAAACAGAGTGCTTTTCATACAGACAACAACCACTCTTGCCTTAAGGCACTTACAAGGTTACAGAAGCTGAATTATAGCAGAGAAGAAGGTATTCCATTTCCAGAAGGTTGCTGGTTTAATCATCATCTCTCTCACTGTAGTTCCACATTTAGTGCAAGACCTAATTAATCCAGGTGGTTGAAGTGCACTGGCATCTTTTCCTCCTGTTCTGTGCAAGCTCAGAGCTCTGCTGACAAGAGGCAGCACAAACGAAAAACTGAGCCTCTTGGATCTTCAAGCACGCTGGCTCAGGAGGGCAGAAGCACCAGGAGTGGCTGCATTTCGGGAAGAACATGGGAAGGCTCTGATAGCATGACCTCCTGAGGAAGGGCCAAATACAGAGTCAAGCCTGAATGGCCGAGGAAAGCCTCTGAGTGGATGTCACAGCAACATCACCTGGCTCTCAGAAGGGCAGGTTACCCCACCTTCACCTCCTGCCATTTACTCAAAGGAATGGTCACAGGGGCTTTCCTCACCTGCCCGCTCTCGATGCTCACTGCGTGAGGTTTGTCTGATGCAGCATTTGTGGCAGAACAGTGACCACCAGACTGGAGCTCTGGGGGCCACATCCCATCTGGCCTTCAGCCCATGAGGGCAACTGGGTAATTTTTTGAGACCAGAAAGAAGCCTGTGATTTCAGTGCTGTCTGGGTCAGAGCCTGGATGAATCAGGGGAACAGATACTGCGTTTTTCACCTCCAGGTCAATGTTTTCAATCAGACTCAGAGCAGGGGAATGTATTGCTTTGAGGGACTGGGAAAGGAATAATAATATTCCACCTCTGGGCCAGAGTTTCTAATTTGTCCCTAGCTGGGAAGGATGAATGTCTTGGCAGATGGAACATATGCAGCTTTAATGTGTGGTCCCCTCACTTACATGTCAGTAACCAGAATAACCTTCCAGCTTTCAGCTGTTTCACAGCAGTGCCAGCAAAGTGAGGTTTCAGAACATACCAAAGGTGTAAAGTATTGCTTTTGGATATATTGATCCCTCCCCTCTCCTGCACTCCAAGAAAGGTGTAAGATTTTCCTAGGTCTGAGACTCCAGATCTTAACTGCATACAGACAGCTCTGCAGCAGGAACAAGCAGTGTCAACCCACATCTCCTTCTCAGACTGATCTCTGGCTTAGTTTACTTCAAAGGCTGGATATAAAGGATTTTCTGAAAGCTTAATAGAGCTGTACAGCTTAAAAATAAATAAAAGAATAATTATGCACTTTTACAGTTTCTGGCTCTACTTCAGTCTGCTTAGAAATCTGGGTCAGGAAGAACTCATACTGAAAATGAGGATGTGACACGAAACAAAACAAACAAACCAGGACAATCCTCCCAGCACAAACAGCAACGGTCCCAGCTGAGCCTGACCAGTGGATTTGATTTCTTCTTTTATTTTTCATGTGCAGGCATGGCATGAATTACCATGATACTGAGTACCTATGATAACGTTCAAAGCTGGCTAAACCCAGGGGAACCAGAATTTTCATTTATAAGCCCTGCTCTTGCAGATTTGCAATCAAAAAGGACCAAAGCATAACTACTTTCAATATTGCACTTGTACATTTGGAAGGAGCTGCTAATGCCACTGGGACAGAACATAGCTGTTGCCCAGCTCACTGATATTTTACAGGTAGAACAGTTTGCAGCCTAGAAACTGAAGGTCAAACATTTGCATTAACAGGATAATTGGTGAAGGAAAAAAAAAATCCCTATTATTACTTAAATCTCGGAAGCCAAATAACAGGATCTTCTGAATATTTCAATAATTTAAATTATTTTAGTACTGTATCTCTGACAAAAAGGAGAAAATGCCTCCTGCCACAAAAATATTTAGCTGATAAAGGGAAATCTGGAAGACAACAAATGGAGAATGAAAGACAAAAACATGTACAAAACTGCCATATCTCTACATCAAAGACTGAAGGGATACTATTTAGGAAGCAAGCATTTATTCACAAAACTTGTGTAATGGACTTCCAAAGCTCCCCCTTGTTGCCTGCCTGCACAGCACACAAAACACCAAGACCATGACAGCTCAATTTAGGGAGGCAGATGAGCTGGAAGAGGTTCCCCACAAGTGAGGATGTGTTTAGACCCTGTTTGGGGGTCAGGACAGAAGATTTTCTTCCTCATTAGTTGTGCCCTTTGCTCCTTTACAGTGCCAGCAATGAGCAAGGCAGTCAGCACTGACCTTAGCAGGGGTTTCTCCAACCTGGACTGACACCCACTGGATCAGAGGCACCACCACAAGTCTCACAGTGAGCTACCAAACAGCAAGTGGATGGTGCCAACTTCCCCCTGCTGCCAACACAGGCTATAGTCACACTGCTGAGTTAAAAGTGGAGAGGCTTTTTATCACACTAACAAACTCCAAAAACCAGCTTCACCTCTGCACTATGCAGAACTTTGCATCCCAATAATTCACTTTCTGCTGCAGGAAGATTTAAAACACACTGCAAAGCAATACAGCTGGGCTAGTTCCAAGCAGCAGGTTCTTCTGAAAGGGGAGAGGTGGCAGCATGTGGCACGTGAAGGAGCCAGCCAGTGCCACCAAGTGCCAGTCCTTGCACGTGGTTCTCCACATCACAGGGACCAGCTCCTTCCATGCAAATAGTGAAACATGGTAAGGAGCAGGAATACTGACATGTAGACTATTGCTTTCTAGCCATAACCAAAAAAAAAAAAAAAAACAAAAACCAAAAACAAAACCAAAAAACCCCTAGCCAGGAGACATGAAACATATTTATCAAAGAATAATGATGTTGTCTTACAGAAGGTAAACAGAGAGGAAAACCAATGACACTACATTATAGAACTCCAAGACAAATACAGACTATGAATACCACTGAACATGAACACAGTGCAGAAGAGAGGGGGGAAGGCTGGTGATATATTCTACAGCTGACAGTCCCCCAATTATCACAATAAAACATGTGCACATTCGGTTGATCTTCAAAACCTACAGCCTTGTAGCCCCCATCTATTCCAGATGATGGGAGCCACAGCAACAATTTGCAGCTTCATGATGTGATAAATAGAATTTCTTTGTTTTGATTTTTAATTTTCATATTTACTCAGATATGACTTAATCTTAATTAGTTCTCCTTTTCTATGTGGGTGTGTTTTTTTGTTTGCTCACTTTTGGAAACCAAGCAAAATTTGGTTCCCTGTAGAATAATTCTGGGGTTTTTGCTGACTTAATGTGAGGAGAAGGAAGCCCAGCACCTCCTTACGTGTCAGCATAAGTGGAACTCTGTGGCACGACTGGAAAACTCTTCTTTCAGGTGCCTACTGTCAACACCTCATTCTGAGTCAGCCTGCTAGATCACAGCTGGACAGAAAGCTCTCAAGTCAGCTGTCCTGCTGAGCCACAGCTCAGAACACACCCTCTGTAGCTGTGGTGATAAACTAGAGCTACACACTGTACCTGGGGACAAGTGGCGAGCTCTCTGCCATACATAATTCTCATCCACTCTCACAGGCACTTCCAGGGAATGGAGGAAACTACACAATCCCTAAGTAATTTCTAGAGATGTTTCACTCACATTTTGCTTGCATGGCAGGTCACTCACTCCCCCTGTGTACTCTGCTGGCTGGCTCAAAATAGAATAGTTTCATTTTTTTCTGCAGGAAAGAACGGGCACTGACAACTGTCCCTCTTAGGGAATCTGTGACTACTGCTCAGGGTTTCTGCCTGACCTTCACTTGACAGGCCTCACAGTTGCAAGGCACTACAGAAGAAAGTGGAGCATTTATTTTTTTCTTTCATACTGCTCCTCTTGCTCTTGTAATTTGTTGCAGCCTTGCCAGAGAGAAACTGGAAGTGAGGGGAGTGGGTTAAATGCATCACAGAAAAAGGAGGAAAAAGCTGAGGCTGGAGACCACTGCTGGTCATGGACATGCCAACAATTCTCTCTGAAGGATGTATCAACAAACAAGCAGACATGTCCTCAGCCTCTCTCTGAAGTGAAAAATAACCTCCCAGCATAATCACCCTGGCTGTAACCCTATTTTCTCCTTGTGTTAAACCTCCTCTTCATCATGCTGTGTCCCAATCCTTTGGAAGTCACCCAAAGCAGGGATGTGGCTGTCTATAATGAGCCAAGCATATCTCTGATAGAGTTCATAGACTAAATAAGGCTGGAAATAGCTTTATTGAAATTTTTCAAGAGATGAGACATTCTTGTGTGTGAAGAGGAAACAGAAAAAAAGATTTTTGTCTGATTTAACAAGAAGTTCTCTGCAGTTACAGCATCCACCTGAGAGAAAGGTGTGGTTTTTCTCCACTCTAGCAGGGACTGGGGACTCCAGAAATCTCCCTGACCACAATTATCACCTGTGCAGAAGGGGAATCACCCATTCTTTTTCAAAGAAGTTTCACCTATTGCATGAACAATTACCAGTGCTGGTTAAAAAAAATTGTCCAGCAGCTTTTAAAGATATTCTGCCCTCTCCACAGTGAATTGGAATTGCCTTGCCCTTCTGGCTTTTTGGCATTAAAATTCCACCTACATCACGAAATCTAAATGGGGTGTGTTGTCTTGCACAGTTTTGCTTTTGAGGAAACCATATGTTTTATTAAAAGCAGGAGCACTGCTTCTGAAGGCTTATAATGAATCTAAAATGAACCTTAAGCAGACACATTTGCAGCAATCCCAGAGTACAATTCTGCCTTTAATTGCTCCATAAAGTAGTATTTTAGGACATAAATGAAACAACTATGACGCTTGCAGGTAATTACACCTGTAAGAAATACACTGCAGCAACGAGATGCCAGCAAAGAAGGACTTTAATCTGCCCTTTGTGTCTGGATTCAGTTGCTACAAGGTGCCTTGCACGCCTTGTAATGACTTTCTAATTCCTCCTCTGGCGTTCAGCAGCTCCCCAGGGAGCAGCCTGGCACCCTCCTGCCTGAGGAATGCCAGACAAGGATCTGCTTAGTCCCTGACCCCACCAAGGCAGGGGATCAGCTCTGACTCCAGCTTTAGCAGCTACTGCTTTCCCTTCCATTGTTGCTACACAGCCAACACTAATGATGTTAACTTTGTAGACTCCCAAGGGATTTCCCTTCCCGAAGACTCTTTGAGGAGGATTTTTGCATCACCCAACATCTCCTGAGAAAATGTGTGCTCAGCCCAAGGCAATGCCAGGTGCCCTGGCTTCCAGCCCACCACTGCCCATCCTTTCACCAGCAATAAGAATGTAATTAAACCTGGCCTTGAGTTATATTTGCTGTGGCTGAGAGATGTTTGGTCTTGTTTTGAGTGTAGGTTGGGTTCTTTTTTTCCCTTTTTTTTTTTTCTTCCTGCTGCAAATAGCCAAGGGAAAGGTGTAATTCATCGCTAAGACTCGAACTAATTAGTTTTTCCAGAAGTTCCCAGGCTAATTGTAGACTGCAATATTTATAATTGATTTGACCAGATTAGAAATGGGTGTCTGGTGCACCAGTTAGATAAGTAAAGGGCAAATGGGTTTTATTTGGAAAAGAAGACAGCTTGTAAATAAAAGGAGAGCATAAAGAGGAAGAAACAGTCTGACTCCTGGCCAATACTGTCCCCTAATGTTCATTCAGGCTTGCAACAATTTAGCCCTGGGTCAGCGTTTTACTTGCATCTCCCATAAACTCTTCCTGTCCCCAGGAATGGCTGCCTCCAAGAGTGGTGAGAAGGTGGCTGATGCTGCTGGAGGAGCAGGGCAGGTGTTGGGTACACAGCCCTCACCACACGTGGTTAGGAACTGGGAAAGCCTGATATGAACATGGAGAACTGCACTTAATGGAATTGCACCATGCCATTGGGACAGCTTTGATCTTTCTGTGAAAGATGAGTTTGCAGAGAGGACAAGAAGGCTTTTTTCTCCCCTTTGAAATGTACCCAAAAGCACACAACATTCCTGGATCCCAGGTACCTCAGCTCAGGTCCAGGTGTGCCTCTAATGCCAACCAATAAAATTCACACCAGCTGGCCTTCAGACCTGCAGGATGGAAAAGCTGCGAGTTGAGAAGCCAGAGGCTGTGGATTCAGTCTTATGAAGAATCATTAATTTCCTCCTAATGGAGGACCAATCTATATATCAGAGCAGGGCAAACATTGCATCTTTAGCATCCTTATAGCTGTAGGCTTGTAAGCATTAATAAAACCCACTGACTTGAACAGATACAAGACAGCCACGAAATGAAGCTTGGGCAGTTGCTGCAGACCCTGAACATAATGAGTTTTTCTTCTCTCACCCTTAGACTCTTCTCAGGCTTTGCCTCTTTTTTTTCTTTAGATACCTTCACATTTCAGCAAAGGAAAGCACCATCCTGTGGGTGCTTTATGAAAGATTTGTGAACTGGCATATTCATTTTGGTTTGTGATGACATTTTCTTTCGCATAGTGCAATACCTGGCTTGGACAAAATATTAATAATTCTGTTAATCTGCTTCTGGCAAGGGCAGACATGAACAGAGCAGCTGCATCCCCATCACCACTGACAAGCTAAAACCAAGGTACTGAGTAAAATTTCCACTTATTATGGTGTGAAGTTAATTAAACATGAACATAAGCATGGAAAACTCTGGCTTTACCTCCCCAGACACACCAGGCAACCTGTCAAATTTCAGTCACTCCACCCAAGCTCATTCACCCAAACCTGGCATCCAGCACCAGCTTCTGTGTTAATTCCATGGCAATATGAGATACACCTGAAGAAATCTTGAGACCTGACTGCCCATATCTGTGCAGCGCTGTGTTCTTGAGATTTGGGCCAAAATCCCAGGCACCAGAGCTCAAGCCCTGGGACACAATTTTTATGCAAACAGAAGACCTCAATGAGAAGCATATGTGATATATTTTTGTGATGTATTCAGGCACTGTTGGGAAACTAAGGCTTGGGGTGTCTTGGAAAAGCATAGGCCACATCTTGCTTTTTAGATCCATGTTACACTACAACTTGGTGTTTATTTAAGGGATGGTTTATCATCAGGCCCACTGTGATCTTGTTATATTCACTAAAAATGAGATATAACCACAGGAAATAGAAGCTGGCCAATGCAAAATAGATGGAATAATATCCATCCGCCAGGCAGCACAATCAGTGGCTTGGATTTAGAGTTTAAGGATCAGAGGAAATGCTTCCAAAACAGGTAAATTTTGGCTTTCTACAGCTTAAGCTTCCTATGGAAATATGAGCAGTCAAGTCCCCTTGTATGGGAAGAAATTTACTGAGACTACCAGAACTCATTAGGATACTAAATAATGAAAGAGTTGCTGAAAATATGATTTTGAAAGTGTTTGGGAGCTTTTCTCACGGTGTCTCTATCTCAAGCAATTTCTCCTCAAAAAGATAATCATGTTATTGATGATACTTAGCAGTCCAGCCAAAGTAACACAGGAAGATTATTGGAATCCTTGTAATTGCTTTTAGATGCTTCCAGTAGTTGAGATATTGGCTCTGTATGGGGGAAAGAAATGTAGAAAGATTTTGGCTTAGATGCTAAAAAATTGCACTGCTGAGGATAAAGGATGTAAAGGCAGGCAGGTTCCCCTGAGCTCTTGTTTCCCTTGGTGCTCTTTCACATAATTCCACTGACTTTATCCAAGTTTTATAATTGGTTCTATATATTTAATTTCAAAAGTCCAAGTTTCATATGTATATATCCCCTAGTTCTCTCTGAGCAACTTAAAGGATTTGGGATTTTGAAAGCAAAGTGTTTTAAGGTGGCCAAGACATGTCTAGACTGTGCCTTAGTCACATATCTGTCCCTGTTTTTTGGGTCAGAAAACTACACGTGCAAATATTTGTTGGCAGAGCAGGTGACAGATAGATATCTAATTACTTGACTGAGCTAATTGCTGTGAAGTATTAAATTCCAACCATTATACCCCGTGAAGGAGAAAGAAACCTCTTGGTTGCTAGTTTTTCCTCATGAAGAAAACATATTTTTAGCTGACAGCCACTCTGATGTTTCAAAGAATCTCTGACAGAGGTGTATATATGTGTCTGTGTACGTAAACAAGTTTAAACAAGCACATAAATACATCACCATCCCTTATTTACCTTTCCTTAAAGACAGNATGATATATATATTATACATATATTATTATTATTATATACATTATATATATACATTATACATTATATATATTATATTATACATTAATATCTACACATTATAAACACACATCCAGACACCCACACATGCACTCAGTTATGTGGTTTGCTCTGGACTCAGAGCACAGTTTTCATCACAAGACACGGGAGGTCTCAGGAGATGCTCCTACAGCTCCCTGAGAAATAACAATAGGTGATCACTGAACCTTGATGCTGTTGCACTCAAGTGGAAGCAACTTGGGGGAAAGAGCTGGTTGTGACCAGAGCAAAACAATTCTTTGTTTTCTGTCCTCAGGTGAGTGTTGACAAAACAGGAGCTCACCTGGAAGGGAAATTAGACCTTCTGGGTAGGACATGAGATATATTAGGGTGGTCAAGAGGCAGGCAGGAATGGTTGCCTGACACAGCCAGTGCTGTCATCAGCTATTTGAGAGCTTAGAGGAAGACTGTGTCTAAAGTTAAGATCTTGGATTCTCAGTAAGGAAATCAGGACATTTTCCTATTCTACATGGACCTGAGTCATTCTTGTACCTCTTAAAGTAAGGAATACCTATTTTAGAAACCCCTCTGCACAGATCTTTTCCTTTCACAATCTTGTGCTTCAAATGGGTGAAGAACAGGTGGGACTTAAAATACTCAACTCTGGTAAAGAGAATGATCCTTGTTCTGAAACAGCCAGAGAGGGTACAGCACCACATGGAGCTTCAACAGCTGTTTTTCCACTGAATTCTGCTTTTAAGGAAAAGCTTCAGGCAAATTTCAGCTTAAGGGCCACAGAAAACAATTCTTGGAGTACACTGAGGGCAGTTAAAACCAGTAAGATGGCAAAGGCTGGAAGCCTAAGAGGTTCCAAGTGATGAATATCAGTCAACACGGGTACCTCTCAAGGTAATTTTACCTCTGCAAGGTCCTATGTCATCACAGATTTGTTGGACTCAGTGCACAAATCTGCAAAGTCATAATCCCCACTGGAGTTATGCATCTCATCCAGGGCTGCTCATCATAACTGATCTGAGAAACCTCCTGTACTGTAAAAAGTTCTGAGACTGCCTCATGTCAGAACTTCTGTTCTCTCATCCTTTCCTGGATGAACAAATATGTTTAATCAATATTATAATGGGGGTGGGAGTGGGGGGAAGAAAGAGGCTCTGTGTGTACCCATAATAATGAAAGACAACAAGGGCAAGGTCAAAGAAATCTATTCTGCCTTTAAAGCAGATTGAAGTGGGTTTTATAGCAGAAACATCTGATGAAGTATGTGTGATCATAATCAATAATAGATCCAGCTTAAAACTTCAGCCTCTGCCCTCATCCTAAATCTCTTCTCAGACATAACGAGATTCAGATAAAACAAATCTGAACACTCATGTTCAATATATTTCAAAACATTCTGATCAATTATGTTTTTAACACCATATGGAACCAAATCCAAAACCTTGCTTAACCTCGCTCATTACACAGCTGATTTGCATATGCTTTGGACTCCACTAAGGACAACAAAAAATGTCATCTACTACATATAAAAGTGGCAAGTCTTGCTAATTCCCTGATCTTGCCAAAGCCCTGCCAGATGTTTCATGAAGAATAGCAAATATTTCATTATGTTCTCCCTGCTTGCTAGAATTTGTCTGTCAGGAACTGCAAGGATGAACAAGAAAAACAGCAGGCATGGAGAGCTGACAAAAACATGAAGCATCAGTTTCAACCTATTTCAGAACTCAAACGGGGTTTTAAAGGGATTCTTCATGCCAGAAAGACCTTCCAGCTGGAAACATATGACTCCCAATAAACAGAGGTAAGAGGAAAAGCAGAGACCATTTACTCTAAGGAGACAGCATTGCCTTGCAAAAAGAACAGAGTAAAGCATGTATAAAAGTTGCCATTGCTATTTGTTGTACAATAGATCTCCAAATTCTTTTCTGTGTTCCTGTTGTAGGTATTTAATAATGTTTCACCTGTATAACAGGGAGATGCAGTTTTCAAATGAATCCATTTGTAGCTTGTAGCATCTATCAACTCCCAGCAGGGAACAATTTTTAAAATTGCTGTTAACATGAGTATTTTCTGAATATTTTATAAAAATCAATTTTCAAATGCCTGCCAAAATATTCTGTGTTTTACCTGAATGTTGCAATTACATTTTCTTTCTTTTTTCTGTATGTGAATATGTGTGTCTATATTTATATATGCTAACATAAATTCTTAAAAGAATACTAGCACACCATGGAAGCAAGCATATTCTGAGTGAAAGCTGAAGCAACATAAACTGACAAAAGTATTCATTTAATTATGGTAAGACATGTATTTGGATGGATGGGGCAAATTATAGCACAGCTTGCCGAGCAGTGAAACAATCACTTTATAGAGAACCACCCTGAGCATTTAATGTCACTCTCTGATTTACAACTAAAAATGATAAAAGGTCAGTTCTTGTGTGCAGAGTAAGTGACTGAAAAAATATGTCAGGCTGTACATCAAAGGAAAATTAAATCACGGGTTAAAACACTTGGTTTTTGAAGATGCAGGTTATGTATTTGGGGGGATCACAGTCACTGGGAGCAAACTGCTTTCCTCTCTTTGCCCCAGTTCCTCATTAATGTGGACACAGAAGGCTCCATCCCTCCACCTGTCTGTGTGGCAGAGCCAAGGTGTGTCTGAAGCATTCCATCACCTGCCTAGTTGAAATGAGGGTGCAGAGCTCTTTAATTGCCTCTTCTGTGTATGTGCCCTTCTCTACTCTGAAAGCAGTGACAAAAAGGGATGCTTAACCTTGCTGAGCAAGGTCCAAAAAGGTGCTAAACCTTGCTGAGTTTGGTCCAAACACTCCTCTCCACAAACCAAGAGTTCAGGAAAGCATCAAGCTTCCAGATCCATTAGGGACAGAAGTCAGTGTTGGTGATTCTGCCAGACAGGAACGTGATTCTGACAGTTCAGCTGGAGGAATGGCCAGGATGTAGGACTCCTGGCTGACATCAGGAGGAGAGAGAGGTGCTCAGTGACACCAAGGGTCAGCTGCCAGATTGTCTTTTAAAGAGAAATGGTGTAATTCTTGCAGTACTGAAAACCAGTAATGTCATAAAAGTGAAGGGGAGATTCTTTAGATGGGAAAGACAGAGCTGAGAGCTGCCAGATTTTCTGTGCCCAGTGTGACCTCTGATTTTAAACTGCCCAGCAATCCTGGCTGCCAGATCCAGCTCAAGCAAACAAAAGCTGAGGACTTGTGCACACTGGTTCGACCAGACCTGAAAACCTCATTAGTCACAAAATCTTATATTTCCTGGCATTTGCCTTTGCAGTTATCTTTTCTAGCTCCCCATTTTGTCTCTGCTTCAGGAAGCTGATTATTGCACCAAAATTAAGTGACATCTGCTCTTCTCATGGTGGATTCTGTCTTCCAGGAAGTGAAACACCAGGAAAAGACCAGGCTGTGAGTTGTTCTGGCTCATGAATTGTCCCCAGGCCGTGAAAAGAGCCCACAAAGATTGTATTTGCCAGTGCAAACAGCACAAGTCCAAGAGCTAGAATATACAAACACACTTCACAGAGGGGATGCATTTGGGAAGATTATTTCCATGGATACATACAGGGTTCTTGATTGATGTGTACTGTGATAGACTCTCTTGGGCCTTCTCCACCAAATCATGATGACCTCATTTTCTCCACAGCCCTTTCTGCTGCCCCAGAAATACGTGGGTACCCCCCCAGTAACACTTCCAGTACCAGTAACACACAGCCCCTTAAAAATTCCTGTGTGCTGCTGAGGGACTGGGCTCTTGGAATGATGGGGATAATAGAATGGTGCAGAACCTGCAGCCAAGTCAGGCTGCTGCTGACTTTAGCCTGAGTTTCCCAGGCTTACGCTGGACTTTCTCCTTTTCTGCACAGCCAACCGGCAGATAAACTGTGTCAGATTTAATGGTGCATGATACAGGCAATTCAGTATCAAGGAGAGGGGAAAAAAAAAAAGCCTTTCTGAGGCAGGATGGGTTATCAGCTCGGCTCAAAAAGCAACCTATCAAGAAACACTGCCAAGGCGACTTCAGAAATCTATAATTTAGGTGTTACCTTAAGCTTGAAACTTTGTTTGAAAACTTCATACTTCTCACAGGCAGGCTGGCAAAGCCCAGGAGGATCAGACCAGCTATCAGTCCCGATGACAAAGTAATACACTTAGTGTATATCAAGTGCTGTGCCCATGAAAGGTACAGGAAAGATGGCAACATTATACAGTTTTATCCTGCAAGGAATCAAAGCTGTTATTACACAGCAGTTTTCCAAGGGCTATTACACTCCATTGCTTACCCACCAATCAGCTCACCTTACTGGCCTTCCCTACAATATGAATCACTTTTAAATAACAATGCATTTACTTTACATACAAGCTTTGCAGCCTGAAACACCCCACACTGCTTTCTGAAAAGGGAAGCAGCCTGAAGATTTATCACGAGCAGGGCTGCCGATGTGCAGGAAGCTGCACCAGCATGCCCCAGCTGAGCAGCTGAACTCCTGAACAGCATCATTCACCACTAATTTTGCAGATATTTCCAAGGCAGGAAATGACACTTTACTTTAAATCTTGCCATTTTTAGATCAGGAGGCAAAGAATTCTAAAGTCAGTCAACAACTGGTGTAAAAGTTTTAAGGAATGAAAGATATAAGAAATATGCCCTGTGTCAAAACTTGGCAAAAAGGCACAAACCCTAAGTCCCTAATTCTTAATACTCAGTATTTCTTGGTTTTCTATTGAATAAGGATTCCTGTGCAAGGACAACCCGTGCAATCACATAATGATTTGGGTTGGAAAGGACCTTAAAGACAAGCTCATTCCAACACTCCTTTCACGGCCAGGAACATGTTCCACTAGATCAGGTTGCTCAAAGCCCTTTCCACATGAACCTGAATGCAGACCTGGGAAAGCTTGGGGCTTGGGAAGTGGAAGAGCCAGGTCAGGGAGGCTGTGTACACTGAGCCAGGGCACCCTCAGGCAGACCTTTTCTCCCAGGTCTCAGTGGAAGACAGCACAAACCCTGCAGCACAGGATTTCTCTGACACACCTGTATTTGCTGCAACTGTCTCCTGAGAGTTTAGGAGGAAAAAGCTCAGAATTAAATCCACTTACACAATTAGGGTGGCATTAACCTAAGCTGCCAAGGGTGAATTCAATGAGCAATATGTGTAAATTACGTGTCCAAAGATCCATGTGACTATGGAGGAGCCCACCTAGCACCTCAAACCAGCAGCTTTAGCTTCAGAGAGATGCTTCCTTCCACTTCATGCTGTTCTAGACATACCCAGTGCAAGAGAGGTCCATGAGGACACAATCATGAAAAAAGAACATTTCTTGAGCTCTCTACTTCCTTGCTGCTTCAAAGGTCTCCCCCTCCCTCAGAAGTCTGGCATATCCTTGTCCCACACTACTCCCTATAGTCAGGAAATGCCTAATATTTCTCTTCTTACAGAGGGTCTTCTTTAAGATGGATTAACCTAACACTCCTTAAACTCAGACCTTTCCATTTCCTCTGTTGGAGACTTTGGATTTAGATATCTCTGCTCTACTGGAAAATATCCACTGATAGCATGCAATTATTAATATGAGATACACCCTTAGAGATAGAAACTGGCTGCTAGGAAAGACTGGAATTAAGGGACGAGGAGAAAACCAAAAATACTATTCCCACTTACCCTGAAAGGTATTTAATCACCTCCCCAGCATGTCATACCTGAGAGCCTGTGGACAACTTCCTGAACAAGACTCAATTGACACGTATCATGTAAAGCACTTGATTTTCTCATGATAACATTAAGCATCATTACTAGAAATGGATGATACCATTCAAAGCTAATTTCAAATTTAATTTGAAACCGTTAAATATATATGTACTTGCCTCTTCCCACGAACCAGCATTTGGGCCCTGAAGGCAGCATCCATAGTAAGCTAAAAGAGAGTATGTGGAGTTCTTTCTGTGAGAATTTACAAGCAGGCATGAGTAAAACCTCTTTCTGTGAGAATTTACAAATTTAAATGATTTATAAAACACGTACATAATGCCTCTAATAGCAAGAATTGAAATCAAGCTGTTTGTGATTAGGGCTGTTTTAAAGCAATAACTGTAGTGGGGAGGAGGTGCTGTAGGAGAGGAACAGAGGGTTAATGTGCTGGTCTTGCCAATGCTGTGGACCTGAATGCTCAAGTCATGGAGGAAATTACTGAGCAAACCAACTGTGGCATAATCCAGAAAGGCTTTGGGGTGCATCATGAATCCTCAGAGGGTTCAGAGCACAGGCAGACTGTGCTGGACAAGCAGCAGTGGCCATGAGGATGCCTGCTACCCCTGAGAATGAACTTGTCAGCTTCAAGGGGAATGCTCAGTAGAGACTGACAGCCTCAAAATGAGCATCCCTGGCACAGAGCTGAGAAACCAACAAGAGGAGAGATCCTGCCAAAGCACAGATTAGAAAATTAGTTAAGGAGGTGAGCAAAAGAGTAGCTGGTACAGAATTTCACTGGGAACACTGCAAACCTCAGTCGAAACACAGCAAGGAAATGAGCTCCCTGAAAAGCTCAGGAGAGGTGTGAAGTGAGACAGGACAGACACAGGGAGGGTGGAAATATGTAAAGCATTAAAGCATCTGCACTGCTCAGGTGACCTGGACTCTGGCAGTGCCCAGGACTGCTGGCCACAGGAACTACAACAGTATCTACCTCTGTGGAAAGGCCCTCACTTTGATCAGCACCTGCCAGGTATAGGAGTGACCTGGCAGCCTCAGCAGGAGCAGGGCTCCGGGTCAATAAGGCAGCTGAGGACAGCTGGGAATGGGACTCCCTGCAGCAGCATGGGACAGACGAGCCCATAAGGTCAGGCTTTGGCCACTACAACACAGTGGTGGAAGTAATTTCAAAATGTGTTATCCCTTGGTAAGTTTGGATACAAGATGAGAAGCTCACATCCAGGTTGTGGCCTATTTCCAGTTCTGAAATCCAAACAGTATATATTCCTATTTCCTTCAGCACTTAATTATCTACCTGCTGGCCTGGCCTTTTCTGCCATAGTGGTGCCAGACCATCAATGATGTGTCTATCAGGGTGAAACGAGCTTCGAACTGGGTGATAAATTGTTGTTTTTGCTGCAGCTGCTCATCTCGTAAATGTTTAAACAGCATAATCACACACATATCTGGTAGCTGCTTGGTTATGTTTATTTTGGATGAGGTGCTATGAAGTTTCTTAGATGTGTGTGTCAAATATTCATAGATGGCAGGCTACTGAAACATTTTTCTTTAGTATTTATTTATAGACATTATTTATCAACAGAATCAGTCTTTATGCTCCCAGCTGCAGCATTACTTCTTGCCTTACCCATTTCTCTCAGACAGTGCCTGTCTGTCTAACAATATCCCTCTTCCTGCAACATCTACTCACAAAATATCTGTGCAAGGTCTCTTCCCATGTGTACTCACAGCATCCATCTCTTTAATTCCAACTATATATCCACTCCATCTAACGCTTGTCATCTCTCCAAAGCACTTGCTCGCTCTTCTCACCACCTCTTTATCCAGGCAATGGTATCTGTCTTTCCTTTCTGTTTATCCCTTTCTCTCAGTCACTCACAGCACCAGGGTATAATTATGGATTTTGGACCACAAGAGGTTTCTTTTTTTTTTTTTTTCCCCCCTCCCCAAATTTGGCTCACAAATCACCGGTTAATTTATTTGTTTTTACGCAAAGGCTGGATGTGAGAAATGAACTCCGGAAGGGTCCAAGTGCCTTTGGGTCAAAGACTCTTTCCCAGGCTTATTTACTTCCCTGCTGTGTGTGAACTGTTCACTCAGTGAGAGCTGCTGTTATCTGAGAAACTCATCTTCAAAGATGCTGCAGTGACTGCTGCCTCCCTGTTCTCTTCCCTTTCTCCCTTTCCAATTCCCTTTTTCTCCTCCCATCTTTCCTCTCTCCCCTTCCCCCAACACTTAACATCCACCACTCTAAGTTTTTCACTTCCCTTCTTTTGCCCACTTGGCATTCTGAGGATGACAAGTGAAAGTCCCTCCCTATTAAAAATTCACTGTCAAATAAATATTAAAGCAGGGGGGGGAATCCACTTGGCTCTGTGTGATTTATCCTGATCTGCAACACAAGACCCAGGTTTCGTGGCCTATTTGCCCACTTCACAGGGGTATAAGGGACTTGGTGACCCTCAGCTCTTGGAAACCCCATGGATGGGGAGAGATTCCATCCTCACCATCAGCCTGAATGAGATGGGTAGGAACACAGTCTCAGGGCAGGAGAGGAAGGATGTAAAAACTAAATCTCTCCTTGTTTTCTTCTTCCTACTTTTTTCTCATCCAGATGAACTGTGACAAGAAAGTACAAAAGATGATCAGGGCACACAGAAATAATCAAAGAGGAGAGGAAAGAAAAAGAAAAGAAAAGGAAAGAAAAAGAAAGGAAACAAAGCAAAGAAAAAGAAAGAAAGCTGAGCAAGCTATGACAGGAAAGGAGGGAGGGAAAAGCTTCCATGTCTCTGGTTTTGGTTCCCTGCGCAAAGACCCCAGCAGTTCATAATTTTCCTTCAGACAGGGCCAGTATGGTTCAACAGCAGAATAAAACATGCAGTAATTAATGAATAGCTTCACAGTTTTATGGATAGGTTTAACTCTTTCCCTTATTTGGAGCTGCTGGAAAAGACTGAGACAGATGCAAAGCACAACAACATGAATTAACTGGTATCAACATGGAAAGAAAAAATTACATTTTCACTGAAGTGAGCAAACTTGCTAATAGTTTATAGACTTCAGAGGGGACCCAGACTCCATTTGAAGAGTAAAGATATTTCCCCTCCCACCACAGTCTGCCACATCTGTGTAGGTTACCAGCTATGACTACCAGCCTGCGTCTTAGTTCCTTCATGGCAAAGGATGGCAATAACTGCACTCCCAGGAGCAACAATCTACCAAATGATGAGTAACCCTCAGGGAAGAAGAGTCCCCAGCTTTCAGAGGAGAAGGCAGAAGGATATCCCACCATTCCACTTCCCTGTATTGGTTGGGACTCTTTAATAGTGTTTTAAACATGTAACATCCATGAAGGAGACAAGAGCTGTGAGTAGGGAAAGCTTCCACACGGGAGCAATCCATGAACACATCAGCAGGTCCACAAGAGAGGTCTGCTGCTAGTTCTTGTCTCATAAAGAAGCTACTTCCATGCCCAGAGCCATGGCAAGGAGCAGAGCAAGAGGCAGCAGTGGAAGAGGGAAAATGGAGAGTGATGAGATCGGGGGTCAGCTGCTCGAGAGGTTTTGTGTCTCTGCTCATGTTCACCCTTATCACGGTGTGAAGACACAGTGTGAACCACTGGGACAGGATGTGGAGACACTCCAAAGGCAGATCAGAAAGAGTGATCCATCTTGTCTGACTCGTCTAATTTACTTATTGTGAGCAGATGGGTTATGAGGTCTGCCATCAGTGATGAATTATATTCATGATAAGTCATTCCCAGCTAATGAGGATCCATTATCATTATCTGCTAAGGAAGAGTAACGGCTTGCCAAGACAGAGTGGGGGTTTCACAGTTTCCAGGGAGAACATTCTGGGCTGGTAGCCACCTGGCAATTGAATTTTCAGGAATCTGAAAACTTTCCAAGATGGATACCTTCTGCTTGTTTCAAGCCTTGGCTTTTAATTTCTTTGGGCAAGTTCAGGAGAGGGAATGTAAAAGGAGGTGGAGGAGGAGGAGAAGGAAGTGAGGGAAAATAGTAGTAACTGTGTCTGATAAGACTGTGATTAAATCAAGGTCTCACTCTAATTACACTGCATTTAAATAAATTTTGCCTAGTAAGTAATTGTAATTAAACTGCAATTAAACATGTATTTATATCACCATTTCCTCCCCTGCACAGCTGTCTGTTTCCACCTCCTGTTGTTGCTGTCTACCTGCCAAAACCTCTGAATTATCACGAGGAACTTTACATTTCCTTGGACTTCCCAGAGGAGATGTTGTGGGGGGCAAGGTCTGAGGCTCCCCCAGCAAGAAGCTAAAAGGAACTTCTGTTTCCAAGCTGTGTGGGAAGAGAGGTGCAGCTGATGTTGTGATAAACAAGACCTGAGGAAAATGTTGTGAGGGGCAAAGAACGGAATGAAATGAAGTGTGTGTCTCTTTTCCTCTCAGAGGAACTTGAAAAGGGATGTATTTTCACCTCTTTGAAACTTCTTTTCATTTGGGCTTCTTCAGGGCACCCTTGTTACGAGTCTCTTTCCTAAAGCCCCAAATCTCTGTTTACAGCATCAAGTTTGTGCATTCTTGTACACGATCTGGGGGAAAAGATCTCACTTGCCTGCACAGTAGCACCTGCAGGTGAGAGTCCAGAGCTCGGAATACAATTCTTGAGTTCTGTTTTCACCTTTTTAGGAGTATTCACTAACTCTAACTGTGTCTCAGTTTCCTTTATTTGCTGCTCTGAGCTACCTATACATAACAACCCTATAGGTGGTCTTTAAAGTTTACTGCAGTTCTCAACAATTGGGTTAGGAAAGTCTGTTATGGAACAAACAGGAGGTTCTAGCTATTTAAAATGAAAGCTAGTCCCTGTTAGGAACCTAAAGGCAGTAAGGAAAGGAGAAACAAAAGAAGAAATAAACAGCTAAAGGGAGAGTGATAAAAATGAGAAGGTGAACGCATATCACAGCACAGAGAGCGCCCGGGGCTAACAAAAGCAAACTGGTTTCTCTGCCTTACCTCCCTCATCATCAGAGATGATGGAAAACATCTCCATTTGTGCCTCTGCTCTCACAAAGCTCTAATTAAGGGACTGGAGAAATACCACCGTCACCCTCATCTGTTTGTGTTCAGTCGCTGAAAGGACACCATGCATCTCCCTGACAGGTAGTCATTACAGCTTGGTATGGGCACCCCTCCTCCCAGCAGAGCACTGAGCCCTCAGTTAAACACCTCCACCGAGATCCCCCATGTGCTTCTGGTGCTCCAGGGTGCTGAGCCATGAAGCCCTTGTCGTGGAAATCACTGCTGGCAGGGAAAGGGCAGCTCATGGGGCAGAGACTGCATTCCAGGCATGTCGCTTTGAAAGACGTGCAAAAGCAAGTGGGAGAATCCGTATGTGTGGTGTCCAGAAGTGCATGTGGACACAGTGTATATAATAACCAAAAAAAATTTCATTATTATCCAAAATTAGTTAAATAAATCTATTTCGTTACCGGCAGTTTCAGTGTGACTCTATGTTACAAGCTGTATTCACTCCCTCTCTCTCTTCCTTCAGACATTTCTGCTTTCTCTCTGATTAACTGGTCTCAGAAAGGTCCTTATGGCAGTGGTTGGTGAAAAAAAGCAGAACAAGCATCTCAAGCTTGATTTTGTGATGTGACCAATGGTCAGCCTGATCTGGAGTAATCTGTCACGTCAAAGAATATAGATCCCAACTCTGAGACTCTCAATTTCTTTGTAAACCTTTCTTTAACCTACAAACCTCAGTTCTAATCTCATAAATAGGAGGCAAAAGCAATACTACTGGAGTGACATTTATCAGAGGAGTGATTGGATATTACTTTCCCTGCAGACTCACTCTGGAATCATTGTTTATTTATTGGTTTGTCCAGCAACGTCGTTCACTCGTAAACAGTCTGATCCAAATGGTAGCCTTTCCACTTTCTAAATGAACGGGGATGAAACCCCCAAGGCTGTCATCACCCACAGTTTCCCCACAAAGGATCCTTTTTAATCAGGAACCAGTGAAAGAAATGGCACCATTTTAGGGTACGTGAACTGCTGCCCTTTCCCTTTGGCAGCGTGCTGCACACAGAGACAAACCATTGAGTACACAACTACTCTCAGTTTGATTCGGCTCAACTTAGGGGTGCAAAGGAGGAAAATGACTGTCACAGGTCAAAGCCCGAACTTTTCTTTCTCTTTAATGGCTTTGTGACTGCCTCAGGCTTTTTGTTTTCACTTACAGTGAACTCCATTCTGCCAGCAATTTTGTTCTGCTACTAGACAGATGGAATAATGTGAACAATTATCACCTCGGTGTGCATTCTCTGTCTTTCTATCTTGATGTAAATACATCTATTTGCAATCATGGATGGCCTTCAACCCCTTTATGAGAGACCTGAGACAGATCTTTTAGAAATGAGGCTTAGACAAGAGTCTTCTGGACATTTGGCGGAGATATTCAGGAACCATCTGGATGCAACCCTTTGCAATGTGCTCTAGCACGGCCTTGCATGAGCAGGGAGGTGGACCAGATGACCCACTGGTGTCACTTCCAGCCTGACCAATCCTGTGCCTAGCAGCATGGATAGAATTCAAGAGAAGACCTTCCCACTTCTGCCTGTGCCTGCCTATCACATCCACCAGCCATCAGATCCAGGCTGTGCTGCCCATGCTGTGTGCAGACTCCAGAACTGAGCATTCACCATGAATCCTCAACTTTGGCTGGCTTATTGGAATCAAAACAGGCCATGGGCAGATTAAAAATGAGAGCAGTATCCCTTCCCTTGTGGATTATTTGCTGTGGAGGGGTAGGCAGCACTAAAACAAATGTTTCACTGCAGGGGCTATTTTCTTCTTAATGGCCCACTGGACTGGTCATTTTTACAGACTAGACAATGATCGACATGCCCAGACCTAGGAAAAAATGCTTTGCTTATTTAGCCATGGTAGAAAGAAGGATCTAGTTCCGAGCAAAATCCAGATATTCAGCCTGAAATCTCAGAGAGGAAAGCTGCGAGAGGAGGGGGGAAAGCAGAAGAGAACTCCTCAGAAGGTAGAGGCAGAACGCTCTGAGACATTCTCCTTCATTCAGCATGCAGATGAGTTTGCCAGGAAGGCAGCAAAATGGAGGAGAGGTGTCTGACGCATCACATGCCATCCCCGCTGTCACTCACACACTTTAATTACCCCTAAATCAAGCACAGTAGCTTCCCCAGCCCTGAAATGCACACTGCCTCTCTCCTTATGCACATAATAAGGTCTGCAGGGATTTCAGAGACTTTAGCCTTGCGCGTCTCATTGCTCTGATCCCGAGGTTTCTTTCAGCATAAAATCAGCAGAAAAGCACTGAGAGGCACAGCCTCATTTTAACAAATCCCCATCATGCTTGCCAAACCTATCTGAGTCTGTGAAGGCCCAGGACTGTGATTTGGGTTCTCTTGCACGGGGTATGTTTGTGTACTGCTGTTTCCAGATGCCATCGTGTATTTGTTATGCTGCTTGTACCTCCACTGGTACCTGCACCAAGAAGAAGCCCCAGCAGAAAACCTGCAATATTTCTAATTTACATGAGATTTCTAGGAACGGGCAAAACCTTTTGGAACACACACACACACAAAAAAGGATCTCCAAACACCTGTCCCCTTCCCAGATACCAATCAAAATTAGTTCCTAGAGGAATTCAGGTCATGAAAATTTAGCTGGGCTCTTTTTTTTTTTTTTTTTTCCTGTTTCTATCTCTGGTTCTTGGCCTTCAATTTGTTAATTAGTATGGGTGACATCCAAGGAGACATGTAAAAAATGAAATATTAAACCGCCATAGGAGGTGAATTAGTCTCAGGTAGTCCAGCCAATCTAGAATGGCATCTGGTCTAAACTAAATTTTGTGGCTGCCACTCAAATCTATGAAGGGAGTTAAATGATACATTGCAACCATGGGTAAATAAAGTTGATAATTTGATCATCTTTCAGCAATCTCTTCTTCTCTTCATGAACTACAGAAGAAGGTAGGTAACCAGCTTTACTTAGATACCCAAATTTTACAGCCAAAGATTATATTTTGCAAAGGTTTGTGGTGCTGAAAAAACATTCCCCAAGTAGAAGTTTGAGCAGAGATGGTCGAAGGATATTAAAATGGTCAGTGAAGAAAGAGATGAGCCTAAACTATTAAATCCATACATTCCTGCAAAGTTCAGCACCAAGATTGTCTGAATATCCTGTGTGTTGAATTTTGGATAAATATCACTGAAATAGGGAAGGTCTAGGGCAGGCAAAAGATAAGCAGAAAAAAATTATGTTTGGCTTAGGCATTTACTGGCTTTTCTCTGCAAAAACAATGAATGCATCACACACAATGCAAACTGAGAGAAATCCTGTCCCCAAAAAGCCTGCACAGGAGTGGGCTGGAATATAAAAGCAGTATGATAATATATTAAGTGGCAGTACAGTGTTATCCTGAAAATTTCAGCCTGTTGGCCAATTATGTAAGAAACTAAAAAACTAAGAAACATGACGTGTGGTTTGCTGGCTCAGCCTTGCAGGATATTTGTTGTCCCGTCAGAGTATAAGGAGATGATCCCAAGTCCAGGTTGAGCAGTCTTTGAGGAGGACACCTGGGATAAACATAGTTCCAGTAGAAGATGTGGGCTGGAGTTTTGAGCTCATTTTGTGAATAAATGAAACCAGAAATCTGCCACCTGCTTGGGATGCATTTGAAAGTAGGGAGAAATTTAAACATTGATATTTATAAACACTGATAAAGCTTTATATGATATTATAAATCCCCTATTATTTAACTTATTCCAAGTTTCCCATCTTGGAGACAGCCACAGGAAACTCATCTACCGGAGGGATCTGAGAAAGGAAATGGCAAGGAATTAGAGCATCTTTTCTACAACCATTAGAAAAGAAAGCCCATTAGAACATGGAGGGTGTAAAATTAAGATTGTAGCAGCCCTGTTTGTACCTAGCTTTTCTCTGTTGAACAAATTTCCAGTCCCTTCCCATTCTTAATCTAGTTTAAAGCTCTCCAGCCAGCTTGTTGATCAAGACCTTCTTGCATATTGTGCCCAAGCCTGAAACCTGAAGAGGAAGAGGAGTGTTGGGGGAGGATGGTGGTGCTCTTACAGTAGTGTGGACAAATTTACCACATTCGCAGGCCACACGCTCATTATCTCTGCCTGGTGCTCCCACCTGCTTCACCCTGACTGCATTCTGTCCACATTAAAATAAATGCTGCTGTAATGGTAGGCAACAACTGGTGGGTGTGACGTGTGACTGCTGACCTCCCACATGCACCCACAACAGGGAACAGAAGAGATTTCCACAAAACACAGGAAGGACATGGACAGCTCACTTCACCGGAAAGCAGTCTGGTGTGGCTTGCAAGAGCTCACTGAATCTACAGGAACAATCCATCACCTGCAGTGGTGTGCTCAGTGCTGATCTGAGGTGCTGTCACCTGAGCATCAGCACTGCACATGCCCCCCGTGTGTTTCACATCCACGGGTACATGACTCGAGTATTTCCCTTCCCGTTTATCTTGCTTCTCAGAAATGCTGAGCACAGTGTGAAAACTCAGCAGGAGCAAGGAATTCAGAGCAAATCTGAAAACAATGCCACAGGTAGGTAAACATCCGAGGCAGGAATGAGCTACCAAACATCAGCTTGACTAGTCTGAATATTTTGTTTCTTATTTTTTACATAGGCACATGCTGTAAAACTTGTTTATCTGTTTGCTGCTTGCCCAATGAATCTCCAAAGCCTCCTGTGTCCCAGCTATGATTAATTTCTGAATAATTTCATGAAAGGCAAATAGCATGTTTCCAGATCCACACACTTGTCTGATATTACTGGGCACTTCATCATTTGGAGGCAATTTTTTCCCACTTGTCTCAATCTTCCCTTTCCCTCTACACATGTAAAACCATTGCCCCTACATTCTGACCGCTCAGAGATTGCAAATCATTTTAAGTGGAGGAGAGGTTGAGCCCCAGCTTTGTGCTTGATGCATTTTGTTTAAGTTGCTCGTGCTGTTCCAACATCTGTCATATCCTCCACAGCAGTGCAATCAAACTGTCAGGGCTGAGTGAAGTTTTGCTGATCCAATCTGCTCCTTCTGTGATTCCTGTCAAAAGCATCAGGAGGTGGCAGATACAGCTGTGTGCTCTTTAAACAACAGATCTTTATTTTTGCACATTAAAGGAACTGTTGTTGTTTGTTTCTCTTAAGCTCACAAAGCATGTTCAGATGTGGCTGCAGTCACAATCCAGACTGCACTTCCCAGATTCTTCTGCATTCCTGCAGCTCCCCAGTTTTACCTCCCACCTTCTCTTGTGAGGTCAGAGCACACAAATATCTCTCAGTCTTGCTGGTCTCTGTAATTCCACAACACATCTTAGGAGCACCCAGGAGGAAGTTACTTTGTGGATCCTGCATTATTATTAATGAGGTAATTAAACCAAAGGGTTGTATGGAAAGGGGAAGAGTCATATTTTAATAAGCTCCCTTCTGGATACCGCACTATAAGTTGCCAGATAAATGTTACTCCCTGTTAACTATACCAAAAGGATCTGATACTAATTGATATTATTGATACTAATATCACTAATCACCTTGACTAAAAGGACAGGATGTTCTTTCATCAGTTCAAATGGATGTACCTTTGATGTACCTTAATAACCGAATGAATTTGGAAAAAAAATTATTCCATTTGGGCTCTGTTAATATGCAGCATGTATTTTTAATCAGCTTTCCAGCATGATGCACCTTTTCACACTTCTGACTGAAGCCTTAAACTCATGCTGTGAAATGGGAACTTATGGTTTTATCATTTAGTAAAAGGAACCTGGATCTGAGGTGAATCGTATGGTCCTGCCCCATTTCTGTGCTGGCCTCATAGCCTGTGGCTTTCCAATCAAGGCAGAAAGTCTTCTAATTGCAGCAAAGCACCAATGGAAAATGAAACCTAGGATGCCGTTGTGCCCTCTTCTCTAATACTTATATTGGCTGGTGACTCCTGCTGTGATGAAAAATCAGGTTCAGAAATGCTTTGATTCATTAAAGAAAACATGTTAAAAAAAGATAATAACTCTAAAATAACAGACTTCTGTTCCCTAATACATATACTACTTCAAAAATCTCAGTTTCCAAACCTGAGAGGAAAACATATTCAGCTTTCCATGGTCTGTCTTTACCCCCTTCCCAAGCATCCCAGCCAGGGACTGAACTATTCTCCCTGAAGCAAAAAGGAAATCTGAAATTCCTGGCGGAGAGGAATCCTGTGCTGCCCGTAGGCATGAAAAAGGATTGGCCCCAGCTTCCAGCTTGGATACAGAACTTCAAAACACACACCAAGTAAACCCATAGACTCACGACAAATTAAACTCATGAGTCCAAATGCACAACGTTCAGAGCTCTGCAAATCCCACCTGGTACATGGCTGTCATCTCTGGGAGCTGTTCCCTTCTACCTTCTACAATGGTTGCTCTGTAACCCACCCTTTCCAGTCAAAGCTCACAACTGATCCCAAGAAGAGTCTCCCAAGGAAATGCAGTAAAAGGAATGGACACTCAGAGCACACTTCTAAAAATCCACCTTATTTTACCTAAGAAGATACCATATAATAACATTTCCAAGGTAATAAAAAAGTGAATGGCAGCACTTCCACAGGCTGGAAGCTTAGCAGGTTGGTTCTGCGTGGGAGGGCTGTTGCAGCTACTGATTACACATCTCCTCACACTGTGCTAACAACTCAGCCTGACTCCAGTTGTTGATGAAATTTCTGTTGGATCACATCTGTGTTGTATGATGGAGTCCAATTGTGAGCTTTCTGGCAGCTGTATAGACTACTAAGTCTCCACTAATTTGATTTCTTGTCTGAGAGTATACATCTTTAGGGAATTTACTGCTTGCTCATCTCTGAGTTCCAGTAATAGAGCACAAACAAAAACAAAGTCCAAGGATGACTTATAACAAGAATTTTGCCAGTCACAGGACTTCTCCTTATGAACAGGATCCATTAGACCAGATGAAATGAAAAAGTAGTCAGGGACAGAAAGTTGCAGTCTCTGAGAAGTAGCCACTCTCTGAGGAAGAGAAAACCATATTAACAATTTTGACTAAAACAAAATGAATTCTCAACAGTTATCTCAAGCAGAACTTTTAGCAGTGCACCCATCTTGCACTATAAAGGAAATGGAGTTTGGAAAATGAAATAGAAAATGGGAATCTGTGGTTGACAAAGACAGGGAAATAAAAACATCCTCAAACCTTTTATTTTTTTTTTCCATGTTGAAAAAAGAGGAAATTAAATCTGAGTTGGCCAATTAGCCCCCAGTCCCCAAAGGCAAGACAAGATCTTTTTGCAGGAAAGCCTTGAGGTGAAGCCAATTCAATTAGTTTCCACGGCAAAACTGTCAAGATCCAAAAAACTAGGTGGAATAATGAACTGATTAAAACTTGTAATTGCAATTCAATGGATGAAACCATTAATCATGGAGATGGCAACATTCTCTCATTTCAAGACTGTGTTCGGATGAGTTGCCAGCAAAAGGGGTTGTAGGAATAAAGGGCTAGCATAAACTGGAAAAGAAACATCCTGGACAGAAAACTGTGTGGTTCCATGACTGATCTGAGGAAAAGAGCAACCTTCCCTAGACTATAAAAGACTATTTTAAAAAAGTTTAGGCATTTTTCTTCTTATTCTTAATTCCTCCACTCTCAGTGGTTTACATGGCATCAGAAAACTCACAGCCTGAATACTGATGATGTGCTGAACAATACTCAAATCGTACTCAAAGTCATCTCTTCCACCTTTAATTTCATGTGTTCCTAATATTTTTCTCCTCTTACTTCTTTTCTTCTCTTACCCAGCCCTCCACTGCAGATACCTTGGTCTCATTTTCATTGTGCTGACAAGCTGCTTGTGCTGTTCCCAAAACAGGAGCTCAAGGAAAGGGGAGACCAGGCTGCCAACCAGCAGCTCCTCCAGAGGTGCTCAGCCACCTCCACCATCCACACCCTCTGCTGCTTTCCCAGCTGCTGCAGGTGCTGCCAGGCACAACCTGCATAGCAGAGGCAACCAGGGAAACAAACCTCACTTCTACTCAAACTAAACCTGATTTTAATCAAAGGCAATATTTTTATCTAAGCTTTTGAGATAACTGCACAGCTCAGATGAGTCTCCATGCCAAGAGTTTTCATCATCTAAACTTTAACCCAGCTTCTTTCTCTCCTGCTACTCCTTCAAGATTAAGCCACCGTGATTAAGCTCAAGAGGTCAGCAAAGTCTCTCACCCTGTCTTTTGTCAGCCTAGGTTTTTGCCTTGGCTGACTCCTCTATATCCTCTCTCTGAAGGGAAGGGTTAGGCTGGGGTGACCACTAAACTGCTGAAAGTGTCAGCCAGGCTGGAGTGAGAGCAGGCAGGGTGATACAGAGAAGTGGGTGGTGACAGAGAGGGTGGGAAGAGTCTAAAAATCCTGTATTGTAATTGCACATAAAACTAAACAGGAAATCAAATGCAAAGCATGATAAGAAGGCACCACTGCATTTATGCCAAACCAGAATTGAAATTAGCAGAAGAGGAAAAAAAATTGGACATTACTTTATTTTGGTAATTGCTTTTTCAGGGTGTAATATTTCCCGATGATTAGATGCCATTTAACCGAAAATTCCTTTGAAGTCTACAAGTCTTGTAATTACCAGTGGTACCACTAAGTGGCTATTTTACAAGCAAGGAAGGTTCAAACTAGGGACATGACAAATATTCTTGCTGGGAAGAAGGAATGTGAAGAAGTAGGGTGAGAATGAGTGAAAACTCAGCTTAGCAGACTCGTCCCCTGGAGAGCCCTGAAGAAGAAAAACTTAATTAATTGTAGCACCATTGAAGCTCTGCAACAAAAAAGCCTATTGAGTCATGAGCTCCATCCTTCAGACCACAACCCAATTCCCACTGAGCCATCCAGGATAGTGCTCAGTGTCTTTAGGGATGAGCTTTCTGGAAATCCTAACCCACTGAAGCTCTTGTGCACTGAAAAGCAAAAGAACTTTGATATCTTTGGGAAGAAAAAGGCAGAACTGCACATCTCATGGACTGCAGCCTTCTCAAGGACTGGGTCTTTGCTTAAGGAATGAAGTAGAAGACATGAGAAAAGTAGAAGGTGAAAGAAGGAACAGACAAAGTGGATTTTCACCTTCTCTTTGGCTCTAACCAAATTCATTCTTCCATCCAAAAATATGTTTCCAATCAGAAGACTGCTCTCCACTTCAGATGTGAGAGCTGGAGGGAGTGGTTACAGGTAGATTTTTCCATCTGTCACAAATTATTGCAGCCAACAGAAATGCAGCTGATTACAAACAAGCAAGATCTGAGCTGTTTGCAAAGCTGAAATGCTTTTTAAACTCATTGGAGACACACCAAGGAGCTCTGCCACCTACACCACTTACAGAGCAAATAAATGCAGCCTTGAATTAAGGGATGCTTTAGAGGACTGGATTGCTCCCTCTGCCTTTTTAATTTATTTTTAAAATTTATTTTGGGATCCAGCTGCAACTTCCAAATCTTGCCCTTAATATGTAAAAATCCATTATTAATTTATTGTTAGCTTATTTTGCCACTAATGATCTAAATGAAGAGTTGCCAGTCAACTAACCCACGTCAAGGGGTATAAAAAATAACTCCTCAACTTGATTTAAAGGCTCCAGCTTCTAAGTTATGGGAGCAATGTGGGAGGTTTGGAAGTTTTAGAAGCTCCAGGGACAGTTTAGAGGAATGGGTGCTTTTAGCATGAAGGGAGGGTGAATGTACTCCTTTGCCCCAGGGAAATGAAGATCTGCATTGAGCAATTCACACTGTGGACACAACAATGCTTCCTGGAACACCATATGGGACCCAAAAAAATGAAAAGTTTCACTTATTTGCATCTGGAAATAGCCTTCTTGGCACCTGAGTGGAGAACTCCCTGCCCCCAGGCTGCCTTGAGATGTCATATTTTCTAGGTGTCCTCTGAATTCTTAGTCCTGTTGAACTGAATAATACCAAAAGGATTCTCAAAGCAAGCTCCCTCCCAACAGCCTCGTGTCCCACAGAATTCATCTGACCTCACTTCTGCACAGGAGCCTATTTCAAGCCTTCATTTATTTCTGACTGTACAAGAGTAGGTGGGAACAAGCTACCTTGTGTTCATCAAGGGTACGAGGATGTACTCAGGCAATACTGGGACAGACTTGAGCTGAAAATCCAGTGTCCTGTTCACTTGTCAAAATCCTGTCACACAGGCAGACCACAAGAAAATGGAATGGTGACGTTGGACAGGCACTGGGATAATTCTGAGACAGCTGGGGAGTACATGCTGAGCACTAAATATGAAATTATAATGCTGAGATCAATCTCTGGGGCTTCCACACCATTTACACACCCTAGACTATCCCTGGCTTCATTTTTCCAGGATACTGGAAAACCAACCAATTTAGAAGACAACCAACTCCAAGATCCATTTTTAGAGCCTCCAAACTCTGCTGTTCCCTTCCAGGTGACCTCACCAGTCTTTCTGATATCTCCAACACTCCTGCAGATCCCCCAGAGATCATAGTGGGATATGTTTACACTGCCCTTCACTTTTCTTTTCAAGACCTCAGCCATGTTTATTGATTTATGCTTTGTTTCCCAGCACTGTGCTTCTGCTGAAGGTGACCCTGTGCCTTCCCAGACTGGAGTGTTACTCTTTCCAGGTCATGCTCCAATGCCTGCCTGGCTCCTGTAAAACATCACTCCCCGAACAGCTCCTGATGGATGTTTTGGTCAAAAGTTCTGCTTATTGCATGTCAAACATGGTTTGAAAATGAGCACAGACCGAGTGCCTTGATGGGGTGAAGCCAGGATCATGTCAAAAGTTCTTTTTGTTCTAAAGGTCAAAACATCAACTTCTCCAACAGGCTTTCCTATGGCTGTAATTCCAAATCTTTTGCTCAATGTAGTCAAACAAATATGTTTTGGAAAATCCTGAGCTGATGGAAAAATATTTACTAAATTAGCATGGGGGAAATAGAGCTTTCTGCCTTCAGATCACAAGAGGAAATCAACTTTTGTCTTTAGAAACCAACTGATCTTACCCTTTTCTCAGCTTTCCAGCTGCCTACTGGCAACTGATAGAGCTCCACCAGAGCCAAGCTTTCAGAGAAAGAAATCATCCTCCAGATAGGCCCAGCAATTCATATTTGAACTTTTTATTAAGCTGTTAATTTTAAAATGTATTAAGCGTGAGAGTCATGTCACTGTTATGTTTATTTAAAATTGAGAGAGTAAGTAACCGAAGTTTTTTTTATCTGAAAAACTTCAAGATTGTCAGCATCACAGCAGACACTGCAGCACCATGTTGCAATGTGCTGTACATGCACCCATATTACAGAGCTAACATTCTGATTCTCATTACTGAAAAACTGCTCAAACCAACTCGAACTTTTCCTTCACTCATCCAAAGCATTGCTGCTCGTGCTACTACATTTAGAGAAAAAATAATTCTGTACCCCAAATAACTAGCATTGTTTCCTGCAAGTGTTTATGAGACATTGATGAAATCTCCCCCAAGCTCTTTCTTTTCTACACTACAGAGCTTTGGTTTCTCACCTCTCTTCTCCTTCTGTTTCTCCTATCCCTCCAAGGCATGGAATTATATGTGGAGGACAAGAAGCACACACTACCACGAAGTGCTACAAAGGAGAGAAGAGCAGCAGTGCCAACAGTGCCCGTGTTTGGGAAAGTCTGAATAACAAAACATAAGGTATTCCTGGGATACAGAACAGCCCAGACCTACAAACATGGTACAAACTGTCTTGATATATAGCAGCAGAAAATCTGGTCATAAATACATCTAAATCTGGTCATAAATACATCTTTATACATCCCTACAAAATGTCATCCAATGCTTTGCTAAGGATTGGGAGGAGAAACTCACAAAGAATGACACTGTCATATTTACAAATTAAGGTAGAGAGGAAAGACAGAAGAAGGGAAAAATCCAATCTAGATTTTTCTCCCAGGGGAAAAAAAAAAATCACCCTGAAGTATAACGGAGTCAGTGTGTTTGAGTCTGCATTTTCATAGAGTAACCTAACACTGCAAAATGGGATTGGAATGTTCACAGCAACGCAGAATTTCTACCATGAGGTAGAGCCACCCCCCTGCACTGCTGAGTCACACAGGCCATCATGAACGAGATCTCTGAGGTTCTTCACCTCACAGACTGGAGATGGATCCATAAAAACAGCACTGCTTCATGAGTTGGCTGTCAACCCTCCATGAAAGGCCACCTTTTGCTGTGTACAGGGGAGGAGGCCAGGTTGGGGATGGCCTCAGGTGGGATGGAGCTGGCATGGATCACCAATTCCCAGTCACTGTCCATTCCTGTCCTTCTCAGCTGCATGTGCTTTTCCTCATAAAAGGAAACAATGACCTTCAATTCCCTCCTACCATCAGAAATTATTTCAAGATTTACTTCTACAGGATAAAGAGCTGTTTAATCACCAAAGAAGATAAAGTTTAATTCTTTTCTATATTTAATAGCATCCACAAACTTTAGGCATATTTTTGGAGTTTTGCATCTTTTGCATAAACTGACCAGATTCTGACCCTGCTCTGAAAGTATTTCATTCTGCCACAAAGATCACCAATGAGCTCCAGTGTCTTTATAGTCCCCTGACAGTTTACCAAAAGTGTTTCCTGAAGACCCATGACACTAGATGGTCCAGACATCACTTTTCCAGCCTCCCTGAGAATGGCTCTATACCTCTCTCCTTTCCTGAGGAAACACTTCTGGTTTTCAGCGGCTCCTGAAATTTGAAACACCAAACAAACCCCCAAACAGAAGAAAAGGAATATGAGACAAGACAGTAATACAGATAAAATTCTGCCATTCTGTGTAAAAGTAGGTTTCATCCTCTGCTGGAATAATGTGCTCAGGCTTAGTCACTAAAAAGGCCAAGCAGAAAGAGACAGCGGAGGCAGCAAAGTAGGCTGGATTATTATGCATTATTATAGAGGGGGAAGAAAGTAATCCATTAGAAGGAAAATGAAAAGCTTCGGGATGATGAGGGGTAAAAAGTAAAAGAGGGAGAGTAGACATATGAGAGAGCACTGCAGATAATGTCTAGAAGGGCAATTACTGGTTCCCTTTCTCTCTACTCTTTCCCATAACACAGGACCTGGAGGGCAACATGCAATTAAGGGCCACCCATTGAAAACACACCAAAATGAAACACTATTTAGTGTGTAATTAACCTGTGGAACTCAGTCCCACATGGCATTCTGGGGACAAAGAACTCAGACAGATCCCAGGAAGGATTAGACACTACTAAGTGGTGAGATAGCATTTCCCATTCCACCAGCTGGATAAAAATAAAGCACAAAGAATATCAGTCCTCCAGCTTCAGGGCCTAAGTTGTTCATTGTGATCAGCAGCAGGTAAAGCTCAGCAGGATGTGAACGATGCAGTTCTGCCAATGAAAGCTTTAGTGCATGGCCCTTTCCTGTGTGCTGCTTGTCACCTGTCTCAGATGCTCATATGGCTCCTACAGCTCCAGTACAGGTTCATTGCAATCAGTAACATATTCATCATCACAATAGCCTGAGAAAGTACAGAAGAACTTTTTTCCCTATTGTGCAGACTGTGAATGAAAAGGTTAGGGACACGCTGGAGGTCACACAGGAGAGGGGAGCAGAGCCCCTCCCTGCATCCATCCTGATCATGGGGCCCTACAGCAAGGCAGAGCAAAGAGCCAGCTGGGAAAGGAGACAGCAGCTCCATTTCCAAGCCTCTTTCAAATGTGGATATCCCAATACTAAGCATAGCAGCAATTTAATCAAACAGCATCCCTTTCACAATCAACACAACATCTGCATCAGCCAAACCATCACTGCAGTTCCAGGGACCCAGCCCTCAGGAAGGACCTCCCAGCAGATCTCTCTGGCCTTGCAGATACACAGCACAAGCTCAGTAGCTGGTTTGTCCTTTGGGGTGAATTTCAGCTGGCAGTGCTGGATGGCACAGTGATCCTTAGTTTCCATCCTGCTGTCACTTATCTACAGGGGTTTAGTGCCTGCAGCCCACTTAGGGTCAGCCACGGAGGGAGCTGCTCTGTGTTTTATTTACCTAAGCAGTGCCAGCCAGTCCAGTGCAACTACTGCCATGGGTTGCACTATCTGCCAAGCTTTCAAAAGGACAGATGTACAGAAACCAGGACTTTACCCCATGTGGAGATGGGTCACCTTTTTTTTTATTTTACAAACAGCTATGTATATGCACTCTGTACCATTTTTATAATATCATATAGTTTTAATATACTTAACTGAGTGATTTATCAGTCATTCTCTGGTGATAACTACAGCATTCCTTTAACATTCATATTTCTTTTCTTATTTCTTCTTTAACCTTTTCTTTTCCTGAAGCAGCTCTGCCCTGAGGTGGAAATGTAAAGGTCCACCACAGTCTTTACTGGAGAAAAGAGTCCCATTTGAAGCTGATTCAGTGATACAATGAATGCACAGGTCATTTTGAGAATAAAACATGAAGGCACGCTAGCCATAAAAGTTTTATTTCCTTCACAAGTGATAAGCATGTATGAAGGAAAGACTTTTTTTCCCTGCTACCTTTGGCCTGCAGTGGAACACTTGTTAAAAAATGTTCCTTGATGCCAATCTCCAACTGGTGTTTGACTTAGCTTGAACTCTCAAATGTCACCAGCTTTCGACTGGTGCTGTGAAAAGACCTAACTTACATATCTATAAAAGTAAGAGCTCTATTTTAACCAAGTCTCATTCTTTCTTCCTTCTTCCCTTCCTTTTTTCTTTTCCTCCTTTCTTTATTTAATTCTGCCACCACATTTCTGCTTTGATTTTGACATTTTAATACAAAAAATAGGCCAATAGGAGAAGCTATAAATTATACAGAATAAAACTACTCTTAATTTATCTAAGCCCCCATTAAATTAACACATTTTTCCTTACTCTGACCTAGCACAAATATTTTAACTAAATTTGCCTTTCAAGAGGTTGTTCTACTTCACCAGGGCTGCAGGCAACTGTTCTGAGCTGGAAAATGAATCCTGAAGAGAAGCCAAGAGAGCCCTACACAGGTGAGGAAGATGCTTCTTCAGAAATACAAAGATATGGGATGGGAAGGGAAGAGAGGTTGTTCACAGAGATTAGCAATGAACAGATTTAATGTCATCTGCTCCAACCTGCAGCTCTACACAGAAGTGTAACCATAAACCAACAATCTCTATCACTTTGGATGTCCATGAAAATGACAAATCTTTGTTCACAGCAGATTTCCACGGGCCCCCCTTCCGAAGTCAAGTAATGCAGGGGATTGGGATACTCTTCCATAATAAGGGAAGCACCAAACAATCAAGGATGCAGCTCAGGATGTTACTGAAAAAGAGCAGTAGAAAATTGCTTCATTAACAGGGTCTTGTTGCAAATGAGGAGATCAAAAATCTAATCAAGCACATCCCACCACACACATCACAGGGAGATCACAGGCAGGTCACAGATTCCTTCATCATTGGCTTGATGGGCATGAGAGATACAAAGCTGAGTCATGCAGCTGGACAGAGGGATACAAGGATAATGACGACATTGCCCCTTTGAGGAAAGGAAGGAATCAAATTCCATGTTCAGAAGGACTGCCAGAAATTGTCAGTGCTCCACATAATTCCTTATCTGAATCATCATTAGATTATTGACTCTGAAGTTCACACTCTGAAAAGTGATTTGGTTCTCTAATAAGGCATCGAGGCACAGCACCAGGGAACCAACATATCATAAGAGGGTAATGATTCAGGTAGTTCTGTCCTTTCTGCTGGTGTCTTATCCTTCAGATCTGAACACTGGACACACTTTCCATAGTGTGTTCCACTGCTCATCTGAGCATATCAAAGTGCTTTATAGATGTTCATTATAAGTAATTACCAGGCAGCACGTGTGAATAATTTACAGGATGGCAGAAGTGAAATTACTACTACTGTCACACTTTTTCTCTCTTTGCAGTTTCAACCCTTTTTAATTTGTTCTCCCTCTTTTTCTGACCAGTGTAAATTAAGAACATCAGTAATTTGAATATGTTCCTAAATCACATCTCCAGGTGCCCACAGTTACAAATATCTAGCCCTAAATCTGGAAGCGAATTTACGCAGCAGCCTGAGATCCCTTCCAGAACCAGCTGTGCCAGTGGAAGGGTTTCTGCCTCCAGCTGGATGTTTTTAGCTCACATGAGCTGCTTCATCAGCACTAACTTAGCTTTTTACCCAGGTAAAACATAACAGTAATCTCTAAGGAGGTGTGAGCTACAAGGCAGTAAATGGGTGAGACTCTGACTCTAAAACACACCCCACTAATATCTTGAGAAAGTCTGAGAAATTAACAGACCTGAACTCATTAAATTCAGTCAGAGCCACTTCTCAGTGTGTCTCATTAAGACAAATAAGTTTAAGCATGTGAAGATCCTTTATTGATCAACAGGGGAAAAGAAACCTTTTCTTTTCAAATTTGCTGGGGTTTTCTCCTCCATTTTCTGCAGAGATTTTACACAATTCTGTTCACTCAGTCTCTGCCTTTCATTTTTTCCAGTCAGCTTTGGGATTCCATCTCCCAGGGCAGTCTACATTTAACAGTCACGAGCATTTAAAACATAACTGTGAATTGTCATAATTGTCATTTTGAGCAGAGGCTGGGATTTCTGGGGTTCGTTTCCTTTTTTCTTTTCTTTTTTTTTTTTTTTCCCCTACAGGATCTTAATTGCCTTTTTCATCAGAGATTTTCAAATAGAGTTGATGCTTGGGAGAGTTTAATACTTTAAAAAGAGAAGAATGGTGCCCACCTCAGACACTCAGAAGGGAAAGTGATTCAAAGAAGCAGAACTAGAAAGGTGTGTCAAATGGCTAAAGGTGTGACACAAAGCCCAGCAAAGTACAAAGCTGAACACAAAGGAGGAAGGAAAAATACAGCAGCTCTCCACCAAGCCAACATGAAAATGTTGAAAAGTTAAATAATCAGAAAGTAGAAAAAGGGGAGAGCTTTCATGGCAGGAAAAAGAAAGGGCAAAAGAGAAAGAAGCAGCACAAAGACAACATAGTCTTATACACACAGAGGGAAAAGGATGTGTCCAATGACAGAACATACGGACGAAGAAAAATAACCCCAACCACAGATGGATTTCCAAGGCAACACACAGAAACTAAACAAAAAATTAAAGGCAAGAAATTAATTTAAAATCTCCACAAAATAATTAAAACCCAGAAACATTTTGGAAAAAAATAGCAAATAGCCTTTTTCATCTTAACAAAAACGTTCATTTTCTAAAGAGGCCATTTTCCAACACAAGTTTTTCCACTCAGCTAATGTCACCCAGCTCCAGTTATGTATTCCAGGCCCCCAGGGCTAAACATAATCTATCTGTGTTTGAAATGAGAACATCTTTGTTCAAACTTTAGGCCAACAGCAACCAAAGGATCTACCAGTGCTCTAGTGAAAAGAAACAGGAAGGGTTCAGTAGGGGTAGATTTGAGCATGCTTTGAACATCAGACAGTGTCCAAGCAGTCAAGGATGCCCGAGCCAAACTGTCACTTTTAATACCCAGAACCCATTATGACACCCTCAAAATATTTCAGAATGACTCCTGCCATACAACAGCTTCTCCTGTGTGTAGCCCTGCAGGAACTGCAATGTGCTGTTTGTAGAACCCTTCCAGAATTTCCAGGAAGCTGTTCTTCAGTAGATCAGTCAGCTCACTGCAGTGAGGAATTCATAAGCACCGGGAAGCAAATGTTCATTTTGTCAGGGCAGCTCTTGGAAGGCTTCACCCATTGACATCTCCACTATTGCTGTAGAAACAGAGTCCAGTGGACTATATACTGCACAATTCCAGACCTTTGAGCCCAGCCAGGGCTCTTTTTTTCTGGGTACCCCAGTGTGCTTAGATGGAAGAATCACTCTGTAATCAGAGCAGCAAAAGGGACGGATCAATAGAGGCACCAGAGATTAACGCTGCTGTAACCGCCTGGCACATCTGTTATTTACTGGGGTGCCTGGGGAATAAGCAGGCTCTGGCATGGGAAGACCCATGGACAAAGGGAAAAAAGACATTGTTCATGTTGGAACATGAGCCCCTTTTCCCTCCCTTTGCTGCTGTCACATCCTGGAGGCACATGAGCGTGTGTGCATCACACATCAGTGCAGTAATATCTGATTTGTAGCAGAGCCTGGGTGGCACAGCAGGCTAATGCATCTCTCCTTCATCTCCAGAGCTACAGATGGAACAAATTTGACAGTCCCAGGGTATTCCTATGTGGATTTCCATATGCTGCAGACCTCTAAGTTCACTTTATTCAACCAAAGCAGTTTTCATGACCAAAAGTCATGGCAATGTTGCAGGTCAGGATTTAGTAGGAATGAGAATTGCTCAAGGGGCAAAAGTGGAGAAAACAGATATAAATCAAAGACTTGGATGCATTAGCAAAGCTACATGAAAAGGCTATGATGAGAATGGCTGGAAATATCCAAGTTCAGGGGAAGAAGGGCTGAGGAGAGCTCTGTGGAGGCCTGGGACTAGCACAAGTTGCCATTGAGAATGGCAGAGATAGAAAATTCCCATGGCCTCTGACCAGCAACACCACAGCTTCTGTTCACCTTCATAAAAACCAGGAAAAACACCCAGTGTTTCTATAATGAAACAAAACACCTTAGAGCAAGTGTGGATTTTTAAAAGAGGGTTCTCTATCCCAGCTGGTTTTGGTCCCCTGGTCTTAGCTAAGTCCTGAGGCATGATTGCTTCCAGTTTTGGGATGTGTGAGTGTTCAGCTCAGCTCCAGGCATCATTCTAAATAAGAGAGGCAGGGTGAATTTTTGAAAGAGCCAGAGAGCAGTATTATTTTTACCTGAGCCATGACTGTTCTTTCTCACTGGAACACCTCCCTGCTGGCACCGCCGATCCGAGCCAGCCCTCACCCTGAAGGGCACTTTGCTTTTTGTCCTCACTTCACATGAGGCTGTAAGAGCTCAGCCATGAAAGGAAGCAGTGGGCACATCCTACATCCCAGCTGCAGCTCCCCGCCTCTCCGCTCCTCCACCCAGCTGGAGAAGTTTGGCTCCACTGTGCCCTGACTGAACAACCCAAGTTCAGGCAAGCTCAGCACGAGCCAGCTCAGTCTCAGTAATGAGGCTGCTGGGAATCATTTAGGATGATGTCATCAGCACAAACACATAACCTTGGAGTTCTTGGAGGTAATTTCATCTCTATTTCCATAGCTGATAGGGTTTGCTCTGTACAGACTCAAGGAAACTGGAGCGGGATATTTCAGGTCAATCTCAAGTAAACCTGATAAGTCCCCCCCAGTTCTACCTCCCTTATTTACAGCCAACAGCTGGACACTGCAAGTCAATGACCATCGACAATATGACATGTGGATCTAGAGACCCAGCAGGTCTAATATCAGCTGAGCTGACAGTGCTGGATGCTGGCTATCACCAGAGGAGAGACAAATATTCCAGCTGCCAATAGATGTGCCCTTGCATTGACCTCACGTGAAGCACCCTTGGCCTGGGGGAGAAATAGAAATCAATTAAAATTCTTTGTTGTGCCAAATTCTACACATCTTTCAGCAGCTCCCTCGCCTCCTTCCTCTGCTGCAGGTGGACCACTCATCAGAAACCCTTTTTTGTACAGCAAACAGCTGAAGCTTTAAAGAATTAACAAGATGGCAGGGGTTTTTTTATTTGCTGATATAATCAGGGATCTCACCTCCCTTTCAAAGCCCACAGGACCAAATGTGTGAAATCTTTAATTGATTCTGCAGCTTCCTTTTCCAATCTTGTTTGCAAAAAGCTCTTGAAATTTATCCTGCACTTGAAGAGGGCATTTATAGTTGTCACTTTTGCCTACTTTCAGCATCCATCCTCCACACAAACAGCTTCTCCCTGGAGTGGAAGAGGACATCTGATTCTTTCCAAGAGGCAGGTTTGCATTAAGGATCTGCTCACAGGGGAGTAGCAGAGACTCTGAAAGTGTGCTCCATCTGCTCTGCTTAAGTGTCCCTTCAGGGTACACGTCAGCTGACTGAGAGGAGCTCTGGCCAGACCCTGGCTAACCCCAGGATCCAGTGCTACCACAGACAGAGGCTCAGCACAGCTGAGGATCAAGCCTGAGGTCCCAACACAGCTCAGCCCTGCTACTCTTTAAACCCACATGTCAATCAGTAGTGAGTGAAGGCTGCTTGAAGTGATCAGAAAACAGGAGATCATTTCCTACAGCCCACCCAAGAGCTGACAACAGCAACAACTCTGCATTAATGTGGGCCTGGGCTGCAGCTGGGACAGCTGTCTTGAAGCACAAGGATCCCAGCTTTAGCTCTAATGCTTCAGACCACGAAACCTCCCAAAATGGATGGTGTAGACTCACAAAGTACTAATTCAGCCATTGGAAAGGACTGTCTTTCCTCTTTGA
Source organism: Rhipidura dahli (assembly GCA_013399225.1). NCBI lineage: Eukaryota > Metazoa > Chordata > Aves > Passeriformes > Rhipiduridae > Rhipidura > Rhipidura dahli. The sequence continues at coordinate 469,620 of VXAC01006556.1, read as the reverse complement.
GGTTCCAAGAGTCAGACTCAAATTAAGTAGCAAAACATGGGAGAACTGCGAATGTGGATGGAACAATGCGACAAAAGGCAAAGTGAGAAGAAATCTCTTCAAAATAACAGTAATAAATCAGAAAAGCACTGATTCTCTGTCTACACAGTTGGTGGTATTGACAAACCATATCTCCTTTGCTTTTTCCACAATTACACTATCAACCAGACTTCTGGAAGCAATAAAAACTCTTTATGTGCTATAGGTGTACACGGCGATTTGAAATTACTTTTGATGACAAAATGCAGGTTTAAGTGCTCTCACTGGCATATAGTGGGTCTGAGATACCAGCATCAAGAGATGCTGTGAATGAGTCCTGCTCCTTTACTTCTCTCAGAATAGCAGATGATCTCTGCTGCAAAGTCCCTGTGATTTGCTGGGCAGAACCCGAGCTTAATAAGGACAAAGTACCCCCGAGTTTGAGAATAGCTTCTGTCTTCACTACAAGCTCTTCACCCATCTTCACAGACACAGTCCTGTAACTAATGACTGCAAGAGGCTCACCACAGGCTCTGCAGAGCAGTGCTTTAGCATAGCAGCAACTGCTCATCACCGTGTGGTGATTATCTTGTCACACCAGCACTTCCTTCTCCTAGGCAGACGTGGTGAAGTTATCTGGAGAATGCCTAAAACACACGTTTTTTGAGAAGGAACTGTAGGGTGATGGATCATGGGAGGCTGTCAACACAGGCAGCAGAGCCATTAAGACTGACTGAGGTCTGATTACAGTTTTGCATAGCGTAAGGGCACATCTGAAGATGTGTAATTTAATGGCTCATTGCTCGCTTCCCACCCAGAATTGTGCGAGAAGGAAAAACTGCCCGAGCCTGGTCGATTCAAAATCACCTGTTTGTGTTCTGCCATGGAATAGTCTACCAAAATCTCATGAAATACTAAGCAAGGAAAATGCTTGGCTCCCTCTGAATTGCTTCAAAGTCATTAGCCAGCAATTGAAAAGTAGAGCTGGAATTGCTGGCACATTCCCTGATATTTTCTTTTTGTAACTCCCTTAAAGCAGGAAGCCTGCATTTCATTGCTCTCACTTTCCTGAAGAGAACCAGCTATTTTCTTACACATTTCCTTATGCCATTTATTTTCTGCCCTGCAAAGCAACCACTGGTGCATGTGTGTCTCACAATACAGGACCTCTATAAACCAAGAGCTAGTGTAGGAAAATGAGTGTCACCTCCTGCCACTGAGAGACAGAGGCTGAGAAGAAGCAGATTTTCTTTCCATAACAACCCTTGTTTCTGGCTCTGCTTTCTTACTCCCATTCAGCCACAGCAATCAGGCCTGGCAGATCATGTTTGTCCTGTTAACTCAGATGCTGGCTCTGTTTTGACCCAGGTAAGAGCTGAACACTGATTTAGACTTTCTCAGTTTTCACATGTATCAGCCAGCAGGCCCTTTAGTTTAGCAATATATCATGAGGCAAGGAAAGATTTGTCTTCTGCCTTGAAAATGCAATTCTTCACCAGCTTGTGATGAGGCCTTGGAGTGGCTTTGAGGTGTCTGCTTTGTGTTTTTACTGGTGAAGCTCTTGTTTAAGAGAGACAATTTTTATTCTGGCTGGCTTCCACATTCCAGTGCCAAACAACACCCACTGTGACAGCATCACTTTCCTTTTTTCCCTGCCAGTCCCTGTCATGTTGCTGTTCATATTCTTGTTTTTCTAATCCTCAAGTCCCTTCTTTCATTCACTGCTGTCAGACACCTTGATCAGGCAGCAACAGACCTCCTAAAAACACCTCAAGGCTTAAACATGTACACGGTGAGGCCACCAGGAAAGCTACTGCAACAAATAACACTGTCTTTGGGCATGAGGAGTAGGCTGAGCTCTACAGATATCAATTAAAAAGGTGCACTAATTACGCAGAGCCAGGGTATTTCACATGCAGACAAACAGTATCATACATTTGCTAGAGAAAATCTGTGTTTGTATGAGCAAAGCAGGAAAAGCCCCAAATTTTGTGATCGTTTGTAAATTCAGTGAGCACTTTAAATCCTCTTTGGGGTGGTTAGAAGTGATCAGGAGCTGAAAGTTGCCTGGCCTGCAGCAGAGATGCTGCAAAGTTGATCCTGCAGTGGCAGCCTAGGGAATACATAAAGTCTTTCCCAGTGAGCACCTTCCAGCAAGTAGGATATGTTCCAGCAGATACACAGGGGGGCAAAAAGGACTATTGGATTTAGAATAATAGTTTAAGTTTAGGCTTTTTGCCTTTATTTTTATTATTATTGGTATTATTTTTGTTAGTTTGTTGTTGGTTGGTTAGGTTTTGTGTATGTGTGCTGCTTGTTTGGTTTTTCTTTTTCCCATGGAACAATTGGTTCTTTATTATTTTAAAACTCTAGACTTCTTGTCTGCTGGAGGTGGTTGACTAATGTGATGAGAAAGATGAAGTGAGCAGGCATTTTAAGGGTGCCATTAAAAAAAAAAACAAAAACCAAACTTTTGAAAATAAACTGTGATTGGAATCATGGAAGTCCTGCTGAGATCAAGTGGAACATGCGTTTAAAGAGATTGCATGAAGGGGAGGAAGGAATAATAAAATAAAAATTATTTTATATAGGGGAACATATTCCTTAGGGAAAAAATAAAAACACCCAAAAAACCCCAGAAGTCCAACAGAAACTCTGAGAGCCACAGAGGAAACACGGAGCAATTTCACAGCAATTCCCTTGGGAGTTGGTTGCTTTCCTAAGACTCCTAATTAATTATACATGCTAGAGAAGAAATATAATGTGACTTTGAATAAAATAAAACTCAAAATTTAAAATGAAAGAGATAGGGAGAGAGAAGACAAAATGATTTTGTTAATTCAAGTTTGAACTAATTTAACTTTAATCGGAAGCTGACAGGAAAATGGTAAGCTCAGCTGCTTGTCACATTCAGCAGAGATGTCCCCACTGTCTTTAACAGATAAAACATTTCACTACTGACCTCCAGTGGGAGCAGAACACTGCCTTTAATGCTGTTGAGTGCAGTTTCAACAGATCTCAGTACTTATTTTAATCTGCTCCATGGTCATCTCTCCATCAGCCTGAACAAATGGGATTTTTTGAGTCTAAGAACCTTTTTTTTTTTTTTTTTTAATGGCAGTAGAAATATCTGACTTCTCTAAGCTGCAGTGACCTTCATGACTCCATGACAAGGTAAGTCAGGGCAAATCTGGGTTAAAAAATGACTTTGGGCTCACCCAAAAAATAAAAGTGAAAAATCTTGTCACTTACAGTAATTTCAAGTGTTATCAGATTTAGGCTTTACAAATCTCAAGTGTTCTGATCCCTGGCCCTGAGTCATGTAGAGAGTTCCCAGAAACCATGTTCATTCTCTCTGTGGCCTCTTCCCCTTCTTTAGACCTTCTAGATTGCAGCCCACATCTGGGGTTCATTTATGGAGTTTTATTTGGATTTCTCCAACTTAAAAAAAAATAAAAAACAAACAAACCCTGGTTGCCCTTGACTCCAGTTATCAAAACAAAAACAAAACAGCAACATATCCCAAGAGCCAAAAGGGTCCTCCAAGCAAAACACGAGAGTGGTCGTGTGAGGAACTCCGCCCGTTCACCCCAGGAGACGTGCTCTGTGCCTTTCCTCCCGACGTGATCCCAGCTGCTCTGGGCCGTGGTGGGAATCCCTGCCACTGCCAAGCACCTCGAGCAGCCCAGGCTCCTCACAGAAGCTCAAATGCCTCCACTGAGGAGAGCTCAGGCAATAGAGTTTAAAAAGTGCCTCTCTCTTTTCCCAAGTAGGACATTTTGGATTGACGTTGCTGTAACGCAGGAAACCACACGGAGTCCAGGGTCAAGTGGAAATGGCAGCATGAGCTGGTTTAATGGCCTTTTCCCCAAGGTTTTTATATGTGAGTTTGCAAAAAGTGAATTAAATGGCATAAAGTAATTGGTCCTCTGGCCATCCACCCCCCGAGGGGGTTGGCCCAACTCTAACACATCCATTCCCAAGTGTTTTTCTAGTTGAAGCCACAACAATCTGGCAAAAACAAGTCACAGGTGTGGATGTTTGATAAACTACTAACTTTGTTTTGGTTAGCTTGCTTGGGAAAGACAGAGTTCTCATAAAATGCTAGAGAGCTGAAGAAATTCACTGCTAAAGCCCTTTCAGCATCTACATTGGACAACTCAAGGTTTCAAGTGAGAGCCATCCTTGCAGTTGAATGTGAGTGTTAACAGGCAGGGAGCTTGGCTCCTGCAGCACACACGTGACAGGCTGTCACTGAAAGGAACGCCCTCTGCACCAGTGTTGGTCATACTCCTTGACCACATAGTGATGGCCTGGGGAGTGCCCTCAGCAAGGTCTCACTGAAGGGGGAAAAAAAAATCCCAATAAATAACAAATCATCAAAATAGCCATCTTTAAATTTTAGAAAAAAGTGGTATAGCACCTCTCAACATGGAGCTACAGGTTCACATGCCAACGACACAGGACCCAACCTCCTTGTGAGACTGAACAATTGTGCTTTAGGTGTAGCAAAGGCACCCTCCTCTCTTCATGGCTTCCAGTTCTTCCCATTTATACTGGAGCATTCTATTATCTGCCTTTGTACTATCAGAAATTTCTTATTTAGGGGTAATAGGTCAGTTGTTTTCTCACACAACACCAGCTCCATCACAGGCTTGCTGGATTTTCAAGCAAACCTCTCTGAGACTCATCTCAGACTCACAAGGATATTACAGATATCCTTCAAATTCCTCATTAACCTCCTATTTTCTCTGATGCCTGTAAGAACATGGAAATGACAGGCCACAATTTATGAGCATTTTGCTGATTAGTACTGGCAAATCTCCTCTCTCTTCTTTTTGGATGCCCCCCCATCTGTGCTCTCGTGCTGTACCCAGAAGTTGTGAGTTCCCTGGGGAAGAAACAGCTCTTCTGCTCCAAGTTTTCACATTGCCTAACACAACAGGGCCCCATTTCACAGCTCTAAGATGCTGCAGATACAGCTACAAACAACAGCAGCGGCAAACACAACCCATTTCTGCTCCTGCTCACTTGCATCTGGACTGAGCACATAGCTGGCATGTTTGTCCAAGTATCATTTTACAGGAGTCCTAGGGACAGGAGTCACGTCTCATCTGCAGAGAAGAAATCTCTCTCCTCCCTGCCTATTTCCCCACAGCAGCAGACCCCAGCTGCTCCTCACCAGTCGAAGACCAGATGTGCCCCAGGTCTGATGCCAGTTGGCAACTGTTATGTCTCTGTAAAAAAAAAAAAAGGCACTAAAAAAAAAACCAGGTTAAAACAACAGTGATTGTCTGGGACCAGCTAGAAATAGGGCAGTTGGATAGGAACAGTCACATAAGGAGGGATGGATTGAAACCACCAATTAACCTCAAGTAGGTCAAAGAGCCACTGCAGGCGAACACATCCCAGTTGCAGATGACAGGGGCTGAATTTAAAGCAATGACCTGAAAGAAGAAATCATTATACCACATGCCTAAACTCCTGTATCAGTCTGCCTTCAGAATCAGGTGGTTTAGACTCTCTGTTGTTATCCAGCGATATTTCCATGCACAGCACTGTGGCTCTTGCTGTGGCAGCACAGATCTGACATCAGTTACATTTCACTTTCAAACACGTACAGAGCTCTGTGTTGCAGAGTAGAAACCCCACTTCACTTTCATCAATTATTAAGAATGTTGCTGCTTTAATTTTCTTCTGACACGCCAAATAAACTTATTGTCTGGAGTATTGCTGTTTAGCAAAATTTTGTAATATTTAATGTTCTCTCTTAATATCTCTGAATCTGAATTTTTCAGGTACATGTCCAGTTTTCCTGACCAGATTTGGGTTGGCAAAATCATTTCTTCTTAAAAAAATACTTCAACCTTTTTGTTTTAGAGTGACTTTTCACTCTCCCATTTATGGTTTTCTCATTTATGTGCTATAGCCTGGAGATCTCTAAGCCTTTGTTACCACCAGGTTTTTGATCAGTGATACACCAATGCTTTCCTCCTTTGTATTTTGGTCAATGGATCAACATTCAAATTCACACCATGGGGTTTTTCTCCCTGTCATTTGTAATCTGTAAATTGCAACAGAAGAATTTTGCTACATGACCTCACATACCTGCCCAGACCAGCTCTGCAAACAATGTCTAACTAGAGACACCTTCATTCTCCTGTTATCTCTGCACAGATTACACTGTTGCTTTAATTTTATAAACAACAACTCTTCTGCATATTTAGTCATTTCCCATCTACCCAGCACAATTTCAAGAGCATGTCTACCAAGGTACAGTTTTGGCCAAAGAAATGAAATCCTGTAAAATGGGGGGGTTGTACTATACTCAAAAATGATGTCACATCCCATTCCCCCAGCACATGAATGAACCTCATGTTCAAAGTGCTGGTTAGAACACATTAAGGGCTGGAACAGAAGAGAACCAATAGGGCAATGTAGAGTAACCTGTAGAGTTCACAGCCTCACACACATTTCCTCAAGGCTCTTTCTGCCTCTGCTTCTCATTCCGACATCCTCCTCCCTAGCTGGCCCCAGGAATTCTAAACCTGTCAATAAGTGTTTTTGCTTTTCCTTGCATGGCCCCTGTCATATGGCCCTGTCAGGAGAGAGAGGCAGAAGGTTAAAAGTCTCATACAGACAGTGATGCACAAGATCTGTGCTTTGCTTCCTACAGCTAAAGAGAGGGAAAAAAAAAAAAATCAGGGCAGATCTAGAGCTAGACTGGTCTGTTGGAGGACAAAAAGTGCAGCAGAGATTTACTCCAGAATCCCACACTTACTCTTCCAGCACAGGACCAAGATGTTGACAACTGGGCAAGAGGCTCCTGAGGACAGAAGCACTCTTCTTGCAACAGCTGATAAAAGTCAGGTGTAGGCTGTCATTACCTTCTCAGGGTCAAAGAACCCTTTTCAGTCCACCAAAGCAAAATAGCACAAGAACTAACATAGAGACACATTTTGATCATTCTCTTCTGTATTTCTTTCACTGTCTGACAAATGAGATGTTACTTCAAGTGTATTCTCTACTTATCAGCCTGGGCTCTTGTTTCACATTGGGTTTTGTAGGCACTATACCTAAGGAGCCAGAGTATGATGGAGTGCCAGCTAATGCTTGAATAAAACAGTTTCTGAATCCTAAAGATGAAATGGAGAAAAAGAAAAGATATGTCTTGTAGATATATGTCAAACTTCATTCTCAAAGTGGCACACTTCCTTCTGGGGAGCAGCTAAAATCCATTTGAAAAAATCTTCAATCTGTGCTGCTCACAAGAGGAAGGAGTTGCTGCTCCATCTTTTCCCTACAGGCATTAGGTCACATACAGGGAAGCAAGGAAAATTTATGTCACTTGGTACTTTGAACTAGCTCACCATATATTCACACATTTTATTGTATCCTGATTTCTCCCTGCAGAGGTTCCTCTAAACCATCCCCTGTTGATATGTCCAGATTAGGATGGGAAAGAGGCAAAGAAAACTCACAAGGATGCATGAAAAGGAGCTGGACACACTCTTCTTGTCAAATGGGGGCTCAACCCATTATCCAGCAGCTTGAACTAATGACACTTCCAGTTTTTCAGAAGCACAGAGCTGGTCCCCCTATATGGGATCAGACAGATCAGGGGCATTCCCAATAAAACACAGAACTGTGGACATGCTGTCTTTCAAGAACATACAATTATATCTTCAACTAAACCTATTCTATTTCTCAGAAATCCACATCACTTCCACCTCGATCAGTGCATGGCTCACAACCTTGCTGACACTTCTTTCCCCTGCTACTGTTTTCTGTGGGAAATCCCATGCCAGAAGCAGTCATGCTGACCACCAGTTAATGTGATTAACTGTACAGGGAGCAAGTGACAGATGTTGTGTCTGAAAAGCAACAGGAGTTTGGCATGGGAACATCTCTTACAAGCTGCAAATACACATGTGAACAGCTCCTGAGAGTATAAAAGAAATAAAAAATACCCCACTGAACTATAACTTGTTCTACAGTTACCCCAGAAGTTACATAAAAATAATATAACCCAAAATTAATTAAGAAGACATTACATATAATTCTGGGAAATGCACTGAAACTCATTTTTAAAGTTTGCTCTTGCTTTTCAAGCCATAGCAACTGCAAGAATCTGTGCAGAAGCTTGGATTACACAGAGCCTCCGTGGACTGGTGGGCAAGGGACAGCTGATGAGGTGAGAAATGCTGGGAGGTTCATCACAGAGCTCTGCAGGTTATCACATGGACAGCACACATCCACAGAAGTACCCAATCTCCCTGGCTGTGAGTCTGTGTAGGAAAATACAGCATCGACACATCAGTTAATGCAAAGGGAGGTTAAAGATACTGGATTAGCAACCCAGAGCAGAAACCCTGGCACCACTGCAGTCTCAGGAAAAAAAAAAAAAAAATCACACTGATTCCTTAGGGTGAGGTTTTCCTCTGACTTGAGGCTGTGAGCAAGTTTCTTTCAGATCAAATAAAGAACTGGCAGTGGAAGATGAAGTTTTGCCTTAGTCTTTGCCAGTGAGACACACGGCTGAGTTATGGGACCCTTATGAGCCATGCTACCACTGGCTGAGCACCACCAGTTTTGTTTGACCTGAATTTTTAGCAAATAAATGCAACCCAATTTTTATTTTCTTTTTCGGTGCCACTTAAGTGAAAAGCCTAATCTCTGATCAGTTTTGCAGAAATTGGATCACAATAGCAGATTGTGCAAGAGGCCATGAAATCGACAAAACCATAAATGAGAACATACAGGAAATCTAATAAAAAAATCTTATTCTTGTCCATGTTACCACTAAATCTTCTGCCTCTCTTTATTTGGTGGAGGGGACAGAAGCCTTCCAGGCTAGAGGTCACTTGTCACTTGCCTCAGTATATTTATAACTGAGAGGAAACAAGAGTACAAGCATGAAGAAAGGAAAGGGAAAAAAAAAAAGGAAAAAAAAAATCCAGAAGACAGGCGCATCCTTTTGTTTCCATAACATCCACTGATATTTCACCACTTCTGTGGGTTTTCACTGCGTTTAGAAAGTAATTGAAAAATGTTAATGGTCTGGTGGCAAAGCAGCCATTGGGAATGAAGAATGAGCCAGCGATGGAATGAGGGTGTGCAGCTAATGATTTCCTACACGAGCTGATTAAACATTGCACTTCCATCTCTTGCCACCTAATTCCCTCCACCGCTGATTTATGGAAGAAGCCCCACCATGTATGGCTCCTGCAGTTTTATTAGCCAGTAGCAATTTAGCACCACAAGAGGCTTTTCCAAGCTTCTAATTTTCTTATAATGAAGAAGGAAACGGGATGAATAGGAAAAAAATCCCCAATATTGCAGTGTCTTTGCTTAAAGGTGAGGGGAAAGGAAGTGAGGGAAGTTAGTCCAAAAATCCTAATAGAAATATCAAGGAGGGCACCAGGTTCAGCACTCAGGATCCTGTTTATGATGAGAGGATCATTACTTCACAGAAATCATTATCTTTTTCAAGGCACAGAAGAAGACAAGTACAAGTTCCTATAAATGGAATCTGTCTGGTACTATTTCAGTGGGTTTAAAAATAGCTCTTCACCTCATTTTCTCTAATACAGCCCTGCCTGCTGCTAGGTCCTTTCCAGTAAAAGATTCACAACATTTCTCAAAAAACTAAGAGGAGAAGACAGGGGGAATTTGCCTTATTTCTTTTTATGATTTTGAAATTCATACTTTTTCTCAGTAAGCTCAGTTGTAGAAAGAGAAGTGCAAGGGCAGGACACTCTACCTAGCTAGCTGTGCTCCTTGGAAGAGGAGAGGCTGTGTCATTGTTCATGAACAACTGGGGGAAAGGCTGCAACCAACACAACCAACACCATGATCACCCCTCAATTCCAGGCTGGGGGAAGAGAAGTTTTTTTTGCAGTGGGACTCAGAAAAGAAGTCACCACAAGTTTCAACCCTCTGGGAGAAACCACCTATGCATTAGCAAAGAGTTCACAGCAGTTCAGATGCTGTTTGCTCTGTTTGGCACCTTAAAGCCAGATGTTTAGATGTTTAGATGTTTTAAACAGGAAGCTTGATCCCATCCCAGACTAGGTCCCCCTGCTGATCTCAGTGAATCCAGCACTTGGATGCATCAGTGCACTCAGCTGGCAGATGACTCTTCTCCTTCCTTTGGCTGCATGGGTTTTCTGCTGGCCTGACAAGCTGAAGTGATGGTGACAGCAAGACAAAATCCAGAGCCAGTGAAGGAGCAGAGTCAGAGATGTGCAGCCAGGAGTGGGCAGCAGTTTAGATTGGAAAGTATCTAGGTAGGAGCTATAAAGTCTCAGGAATGCAGGAAATGACATACTAGATCAAACCCATACACATCCTATCTCTGACATCAATCAGACAGGCATTTTAGAGGGAAATACAAGATACTGCCCTTAGCAAAAGATGATTTAACCTGTCTTGCTGAATTTTTTCCCTTTAACTCCATCACTGGCTGTCTTGGTTTGCACTAAAAAAAAGACGTTTTTTTAATCCCCTTCCTAAAACACTACAATTTTCATACAAGTTATAGAAGTTCTGTGTACAGCCTCAGTATTCTTGTTATGCAAATCTTACTGTTCACTACGTGAAAATTTTAAATTAGCTGCCGCAAAGTTGATAGTGAAAAGTTTTCCCCAGAAGTGAAAGATCCATTTTGCTTTTGGTTCCTCTATTGCTACTGCAAAGGAACAGACTTCAATTGAATTGGTTTGGACTCAAGCTCTGTATTGCATTACTGGCATGAAGGACTTCTGACAAGAGCTGATGGCAGGGTTCTCAGAAATTGGTGTAAAATTCAACCGCGGTACCCGAGGAGGGATCAGAGGCAGAGCTGGTGAGAGCATGGACTGCAAAGCTGGGCTGGCTGTACTCACTGGTGCCAAGAAGGCATAAGAGACAGGCTTTTCCTGGCTTCTGTGAGGGCAAGGCACATCTCAAGTCCTTCCTTGGCTGCAGAAAGCTTAGCTTCCTTCAGCACTGCCAGGAGCCCAGAGGCCAAGCCAGCTTTTCCCAGCAACCTCCTGTCCCAAAAAACTGCTGTGCCTAAAGCTGGTCTGTGATTACCTGGCACTCATTTAAAGATATGGATTTTTGACTTTGTAGTATCTGAGAACATAGAGTCTTCAGAAACCAATCAACCTTTTTGTTATATTCCAGTATAACAAAAAATAATCATCTCTCACACACAAGGAAATCTCCAGGATCAAGCTGAGTCTTGGTTGGATTTGACCAGAAACCCAACAGCAGTGACAACTGTGCCAGCTGAAGACTTTTTTCCTAAGCCTCCTGGTTTCTTGGAGAAAACCTTTGTGTCTGGATTATGGCCAGTAAAATGACTTCATCTTGGACAGGGCTTCAGCTACCACAGCTATAACAATGAACCAGACCATCAACAGGAAGAAATCAGGGAATTCCATGAAAACCCAAGGAGCTGTGTCTATTTAAACCAGACATGAGACCAATAATTTCATAAGATCAATATTGAGCTGTAATTGAAAACCAAGATTCAAGAAGGAGAGAGTTCGACTTTTGTTCTGATTTCCCTCTTGAGACTGAGTTTATCTATTTGGGTTTTCAAAAGCAGGAGAAACAAAGTTGGCTGAGCTGTCTCCTCAGTTATGCATGCCAAAGAGTAGTCATCCATACCTACATATGTTTTTTAATTCTTCTAACTCTCCACATCCACATTTTTTATTTCCTTGGAACAGACACTGACACCAGAGTCCATCATTCTGCAGAAATGTTTCCCAGTCTGCTTTCTCTTCCCCAGACAGATATACGGATGATGCAATTTCCCCTGCCATCGTTTTGGAATGAAAATATTTTGATAAATCAAAGCTCTCAAAGGCATTTGTCCATCTCGTTCTCCCTGACTTGTGCACTGAGATTATGCTATAGCAGAATGAAATTCAAGAGAGAAAAGAGTGGATATGCGTGGAGGAGAGAGAATGATTTAAACAACAGAAAGGACACAGATAGATTTCCCTAGAGGACAAAAATTCACATTGACCAAAAGGTCATCTTGGCATTGAAGGAGAACTGCAAAGTTCTAGAAGGAAGGCAACAAAGAAACTGTTTTGCATGAGGATAACTATTTCCATTAGTAATTATGCATTGAAATAAAAGGTGCAAAACTGCTCTTCAACAAAAGGCTCGTGCTTCCTGCAGAGTATGCACACAGCTTCAGGGGATGGTGAGTTCAGAGAGACACATTTCCCTTTGTAATTATACAATGTCAAACTATGGTGTCCCCAAGCCTTAATTGGGGTCTGCAGGCCCTATCATCATTGTAATAATAAAAGCAGCTATTTAAGTCACTGCAAATAACACACATCAGTCTAAGTCAATCCAAAGTCTTCTCAGCCCTCTGTCACCAGGCTGTGTGTGCAAAGGTAAAATGAGGAAATACATGGTCTACTTGCCTGGATCCAGTCCTGCTCCCACTGAGGCCAGCAGCAGAACTCTTGTTGACTTCACTTAGGGCATAATAGTGTTTATAAGAAAGAAGTATTATTTCCCTGTTGACAGTTCAGTCTTTGGGCAATGCCATAAATATAGGCTTTGTATTCTCTCCTGTGCTTTTTACCCTGCTGCCTAGAAAATGCAATTTTTGGATTTACAGTCTGTACAAGACAGGTGAAACAGTTCTGACACAGAATGGCACAAGCCCACAATTCAGATTATTTACAAGTGACAGGCCAAATGACAGAAGAATGATTTGCACCAGCAAAATTTCACAGGGAAAGTAAGTAAGGAAGCTGTACTTTGGCATCTATAATGGGAAGGCTTAAGAGAGCCAGTGAAAACTCCAAATTTATAGAATTGCACCAAACTGGAACATACAACTACTGTGATTTTTTTCTCCCCTTGAAAAAAAGGTATTTTATAACAAACGACATATTTTGCATTAGTAATACTAAAATAGTATGAAAAAGTGAGAAAAATACTAGAAGTAATAGATAATGAAATTAGCTTTTTTTCCCCCTAAAAACCAAAAGAAGAGAGGCAGTTTCAAAAAGGATTTGTATCAAGAAAATATGTTACAGGCAGATTCTTGGAAACCTCTCTGATTTCTGAAAAAGATCCATTTTGCTAAAGCTGTGTTTTCTCATGGAAAATGGTTTCAATTAAGTTTTCCTGAACAGCAATATGTCACATCCCATATGCAAGTTACAGCTGAGCAGTAGCGATTCCCATGTTTGCTTAGATATTTATGGCATCATTTATAGCTACTCCATTATGGTGAGAAATATTTTGACTTCATTCTCTGGATGCAGAGTGATGGGGCCTAGACAGCTAACAAATGACAGCTCGTCTGTGCTCACACCCAGCATCTTTTTAGGATGCATTTCAATCACCTGGCTGCATTGCTTCCTCTGACCTGCTGCACGGGGTTGCCAGTAAACACTAAAACCACGGGGCTAATTTGCAAACCAGGAAATCTCTCTTGACAAAGATGACAAATCTGAATTGTGTTCAAAAAAAAACAAAAAGCCAGGCTCAATGTAAATTCTGGTCTAGATTTCTGACATGTCCTTGGAAAGTGTTTTGATCATCATATATCCTTCACACGGCAGAAAAAGAAAGATTATACTATTGTTCTCATAAACTGTACATGGATGTCAGTTTACAGAATATGCAGAGCTGTTTTCCTGTGTACCAGGTGTTCTTGCAGCCTAAGGTTATACAGATAAAAGCCTGCAAGACATCCAGATTACAGATTCTTCCTCGAGTACGATTTCCATGAAGCACTGTGATAATTCCAATTACGGAGCTTTCAGCAAACACCGCATTCAGAAGTGGCTGCTGCCCTTCCATCTGTGTGGGTGTGTGTGCCTCACAAGGGTATGAAAGGTCTTTGTAGCTGAGTGATGCTCTGAGAGTCAGGCTCTCCAGCACAGTCACTCTGTGTGGCCCATTTCTCTTACAATCATTACCTGTGGAACTGATCTTTCTACTGCCCTGTCTCCTGCTTTATCTCAGCACAGCACTCCTTAATCACTTGGCTCCTGGGAATGTTTCAGACCGAGTCTGTACAGCATGGAGCAAAGCCAGGTGTGGCTGGAGCTGGGCAGATGCAAACTGTGCACTGTGCTGTTATCTCTTTGGAGGGAAGTTTTAAAAGACCTCACCGTGGAGACCAGGATTTATTGTTCCCATTTCCACAGACAGCAAAACCAAAGCACAAAGTGTAAGAGACAGTACTTTAGGCACTTTATGAAAAATGCAGGAGTTGCTGGCTCCCAGCCACTGGATGTGGGGGACATTCAGGCTAGAACAGCCCATTAGTTTCACAAATGGTCGTTGTTGAGTGGTTTCAGCAGCATTTTCAGAATGGATAAGATTAAAAGAAAAAAGTTTCCAAAGAAGCCCAAGTTCCTATTGATTCAACCAAACCACTTCACCACTCTGCAGCATCCCAAGTTCCCTAGCAAAGTCCTCCATGAGTACCAAAGCACTGGAACAAGTCCACATCAATCTATAGGATGACTGACACTGGATATGCCAACCAGCCAGGCAGCCTTCTGCAGCCAGCAGGACATTTACCAGCCAGGGTCTGCCTGCCCTCACCAGTGGAGGTACCACCAGGCCTTTCTCTGCTCTGTTTTAACACCCATTTTCAATACACTTTCCTACTCTTACTACCCTCTTCCACATTTGTTTGCAACTGGGTGACACTTTCAAATGTTATCAGAGAAGGCAAACAGCACTGTAACTAAAGATATTTTTAAGCAAACCATCAGCAGTACTGCTGGCATTTGCTCACCAGTAGCCCTGCTGGCTATTGAAGAGTCCGTACATAACAAAGGTCCAGTTTCATTCTGATTTCTGATGCTGGTTAATAAGAATCTGCTCTGATATAACTCTTTTTTGTACCAGGAATTTAGGCTGTGGTATCTTCAGCTTCTACTTTTGTTAACACTTGTTCAGCCATTAACAATAGGTTAATCAACATTTCCCTTAATTTGCAGAAGAATATACAACTCCAAATCACTGCCTTATTTATGCAGGAGAATTTGTCTGATAAAATATGGCAGGGAAAAGAGATCCTGAGAAGGACACAGAAAGAAACAAGGGATGAAGTGGAATGAAGATGCTTACAGCTATCTTCTTCCCACCACACAGCCAGCCCAAGTCCTTACTGCTTTTAGATCTGGCACTTGGGTTTTCTTTTCTCTATCCAGCCTGCATCTGCAGTTTGAGATCTTAAAGCTGAAGCAGAATGATTGATATTCTTGTGTTCTACCATAATTAACTGCTTAGTTTTTCTCAAATGGTCCCCTCATTTATTTGTTCTGTGGTTGTGACCCTCAACTGCTCATTAGTCAGGAAGGTCACTTCGAAAGGAAATTTTTCTGCCAGCTTTCACTATGTATCAGCTCTCAGTTCTCCTACTGCTCAAAGGGAAAGCCAGACTAGACCTCAGTTACTTGTTTCTGATAATTACTAGGTAGAGACCTGCACAGATAGATGGATAAATAAAGGTATTTTTGTTATTATTATTCTGCAGTAGAGCCTAGCAGCCTGAGAAGGCAATGAAGACCACAAGGTAAACCATGTGCAAACATGGAGAGCTTGACTCGAGAGCCAGTTCTTCAGGGAAGCACTGCTGTGTTCTGTGTACATGCACATGATTTCCACTTGATGGTGCCAACAAAATGCTTCCCCTCTTTGACCCTCCAGCAGGTTCTCCCACCATCTCACCTACACCAACATGGCACTGAGGTCAGCATGGAGCAGCAGGTGTGGAGCTGCAGCCATCTGTGCTGTGTTCATGTCAAGTAATAACACACAGCATCTCTCCTCAAGCTCCCAAAGACATCTTCTGGGCTCCATACACCTCATTCTGTTTTTGGCAAGGGAAAAAAGAGGCAAAGGTAATCCAGTTTCCATTAAGAGTAGTAAGCTAGTACCTGCAACTCTTTAAGAGCATGATCTCATGATTTCTTTTTAATCAGGCAAGTCTGAACCTGGATAATGGAATGGCCTCAAAGGAAAACCCAGATGCTGTAAAGATCTACTAATTAATACAAGATGGTCTTGCTTGTTAGTCTGTACTGAACTAGAGCCCAACACATAGCTGTCTTTTGGACAAGATTTATAAAATCAAGCTCCTGATAACACATCCTTTTCTTTCTTTCTTTCTTTTTTTTTTTTTTAAAAGCACAAAACTTTTAAAATCCAAGATTCTGGATAGATTCCAGTTAAGAAGATTACATCCTGTCTGCAAAAAAATACTACCGTTGTTTCTCTCTTTATCTGTTAACAAATTTTATGTAGTTCTTGATGGAGTAGAGCAGTTGCTGTGTTCCACCCCAGAAGTGTTGCATTTCATCAGGGAGCAAGCAATCTCTTTGTATGCTGTGAGAAAAGCCCTCCGGGATTCTTTCAAATGAAAGGAGTTAAATAAATCTCAGTTATTGCTATTATGACTTTCTCCTGCATTTATCCACTGAATAAATGGATAGGTAAGTTGATTTTCAGGCTGCTCTTCATTATTTCCTAAGTAGAACTACCTGAAAGTGGTTCACTATTACTTATACAAAATTTAATTTGGTGACTAATAGACCCAGGCAACTAAAGCAGGCAGAACTCTATAATCAGCATAAGGAGACTTGTATTTATTGGGTGGTGACAGGTGAATCCCAGGGACACAAAGGTTCTGTGAACTTTCCAAATCACACACTGGGCTTCTGTGAGGTTCCCAGGACTCATTTGAATTCACAGAACTTTTCTTCTTCTGTAACACATTCACAGAACTAGATCCTAGTCCCCACTTTGGCTGCTTTCAAATACTGCTGGCTTCTCTCCTACCTGCCTGCCCACTCTCCCAGCTTTCCCACAGGGAAAAAGCTCTGAAGATATAGCTCATGTGGCCTGGATGTCTTTATGGCCTCTGTTGCTTAGCTACCAGGAAGGTCCTGCATGGCTACTGAGCTGGCACAAATATGAGCAGCTTGACACTGCTTTTCTTTACACTGGGAGCTTGCTGGATCTATTCTTCATCCTACTGGTGTTTTATTTATATTTCACTGGGCTTACTCCTCTCCCTGGCTCTATTACTTAAATGAAAGGCAGTACAAAAGGAAAGCACAAATAGCCCAGGTCTACCTGCAGAAATTTCAATCTTGGAGACCATCCAGAGGCAAACGAACACAATCCACCTGCTTAGTACTTCAGGAGAGGATCTGAGAGCAGCACAACTCAGGGAAGAGTCATGTTCCCAAAATTTCTCACATCTCATCCAAGAAAAGTCTACAATAGGAACATTCTAAAACCAGAACAATAAGGATTTCATGTAGTGGGATCAGATTACTGGAGATTCAGCACTGGCCAGACCATGGGCAGTCATCTTCCCAAACTCTTTCACATCCCCAGTATGTTCCTTTCACTGATGCAGCAGGATGCAGCTGACAACAATAGCAGGGAAATTAAACCCTTCCAGGCAAGAAGAAGTGTATTCTAACCCAGTGGGAAAGGATGGTAAGAGCAGCTGCTCAGGAGAGGTGCTCTCACATCAGGATACCTGCAGCACAGTCACAAGGTGAAACTCTAAGGAAAATAATGTTTCTACTAAATGATAACTCATTAAATACATTCCTAATTCCTGAAGAAAAATCCTTGCTGACTGATACTGAGTCTTCAGATACTCATTCTGGCATCTTTTGGTAATCCAGAGGTCCCGAGCAAATGCTTGTTAATAGTCCATGAACACCCTGCCCTTCTATATTAGCTGGCATGGGGATGGGTGAAGCTACACAGACATCTAAAGAGCAGCCCTTGTGTATTCATTATGGACACACAATTGGACTCCTGAAATGCCAGAATGACTCCCAAAGACCTGGTAGCACTATAAAGGCTTGTACTGTCTCACATAAATCCTCGCCACGGAAGCAGCACACTCATATTGCAACTCTTACTCTGCAGATTCTGCCTGAAGACTTAGCTCAGGTAGTTGCCTATATTGATTAAAGAGTCTGTGTCAGTTCACTAATTAATTTTCATAATTAGCAGCTACATTTTCAAAGTTTAACTTTATGGCTATGCACCTTTGTAAACAGATAATGGGAAGTGGAGTGATCAAGCTTCTATGGAATAGGGGATCTTTTAAAACCTTATCTGGACTAACCAGGTGGAAACAGGCTGTAAAAGACACGTGTAAAACTTCCCCTTAAGTGTGGTGATAAATTATTTGCTGCTTCAAGTTTTTTTCATAAAGTCAAACATAATTCCTTGTATAACTAAACTTATGAAGATATCTTCCCCTAGGACTGGGAGCTTAGAAGTGCCCAGTGCATCCCTCCTCCCTCTAGGATTTGGTGTCAAGCTGTTCAGGAGAAATCAGGATGTTGTGTTGCCAGGGTTAGATAGAGATGCAGCCCCAGACATGAGAGTGAGAGAGCCTGGGCCAAAAGAGAGTGAGGAGGGAGCCTTGGCACAGAGATGGACCATGAGTCTGTGGTGGGTGGGCAGCTGACCCCAGAGGGGTGATGTTCACAGAGGAGAGCTCCTTCTGTGTGCACTGAGCCAGGCAGAGGGAAAAGGAATCACACAACATCAACTATTAATCTACTGCTCAAAACTGAAATGGAGAAGTCTGCATTTAATGACTAGACACCAGCTTCTGTCACAGGTACTAAAATGACAGCCAGTAGATGGAAGAGGTCATAGTTTAATCAATTCTCCCTCTTTTTGTTTTACATAACTGAGGGTGATAGGCAGCTAATACGTTTCACAGCCATGTGATAAATTGCACTGTCACCTGCACTTTGCCTGGTACTCCTTCTTTGTCAAGGCTATTTCCACCATCCCTACTCCCACTCCAACACAACTGCACTGGAAGTCACAAGTGTGTCAACTTTTCCTCTGACAAGTGGATTTTTTCCATCAGTCTTCCTAGTGCTCACAATCCAGGATGGGGAACCTGTAGGGTTAAACCAGTGAGAACTTTCATGGCCCCAGTCAGCAGCTCTGTGATAAAGAAATATCTCAACTTTGCCATATGGCTGACTCTGTTTGTTTCCAGGGGCCAGAGAAGCAGAGTTTACAGTCACGACACCTTCAAGTAGAAATAAAAAAATATTTGTGTCCTTTCTGTGTTAATTCTCTCATTTCCAAAACCTTGTCTAAGCCAGATTCTCAGTGGCCAAATAATTCATTCTTAGAGGCCATGTGACAAAAGAGCTCCCTGGCACTTGGAAGGATGACTTTCCACACTCATTCACATCTTTGCCATGCACAATAAAGCAGCCATCCCAAAAGCAGAACTAAAATCATTTCAGCTTATTGAGACTCTCCCTCAGGCCCTAACAGCACAAGTTGCAGGGAGCTGCATGGCAGGAGCACTGACTGTAGTCCATCCGTCACTTTTCAGGGACACAGCTCCTTTCTGGCCATTACTCACAGATTTATGGAAACAGGAGAGTGTGGTACATGCAAGCACTGAACTGGTACACAGCCAGGGTACTGAAATTCGACATATCCATATAGAGCAGGATGCAAACAGGACCAAATCCTCGTTCCACAAAAGGCAATATTCTACTTATGTACTTGGCCAAATCATTACCTTTGACACTGAAGTAATAAATCTCAACTGCCTCCATAAAATAAAGTTCCCAGGCACTGAATTGAGCTTGGTTCAAATTGTGGGTGAGTGCTGCACTATTTTTCTGCTCTCTGGATTTAGCCATCCTGAGTAAATATAGCAGCAGCATGATTGGAAAATTGCTCTCAAAGGTGATAAAATACAGGATTCATCAGATTTTGATGTGTCCCTGAAAATGGATAGTTGTCCTTTCTCACTTGACAGCCTGGAAGAATCAAAACTTGGAAAAACACTGCAGGAAGGAGAACACATTCCTGGAAGGGCCAGACTTCACCCCTACTTTTCCACAGCCATCCTTCTCTGACTCCCTATTTCTCTCTTCCCTTCTCTGATGTGATGCTTTCCTTTTATTTGCTTTTTGCTTCTCCTAAGAGGACTCCAAAGGAGGTGTTTTGCATGGCAGCTTTGCTCTAGTTAGAAGCCAAGGTACCATCACCTCATCTCACATCAACGTGTTGAACATGAGAGCAAAATGCAGAGCCAAAGGCAGCCTCCATCAGTGTAGGGCAGTGCTGTGCAGGATGAAGGCAAGCAGTTCCTATGGTTTTGCTTCTGGTTTCACAGTTTTCTTATCTCAGAGCAGCAAATCCCTTCCCCCTCCACCTTCAGTGGAAAAGGATGGCAGTAAGGAAAAAAATAAAAAATTAAAAAAAAAAAAAAAGAAAGGCTTTCTACTGTAGTTGGATTTTACTTTAGTGAAGTTCCATGCGGTGGGAACAAGAAAGCTCTAGGATGGCTGACTCGAGGAGATGTCAAGTGCTTGCCACTTCAGAGAGGTGTTCAGACTTTCTTTAACAAATTGTTTCCCTTCACAGTCTTTTCCTAGAAAAGTACACATTTTTTTTTATGCTTCTGGATCTAATTCTTTACTGAAAGAAAAGATATTAATAAATATGATGGCAGATGGATGTAGGGGAAGTTTCCTTTTCATTAGTCTGTTTCTTCCAATTGCACTAATCTTTCACCTGTGAAGATCAGGCTAGAAACATTCCTGATCTTCATTTATCCCAGCCCATCTGCACATGAGAGGATGTCCTTCCCTGCTGTTCTCCAAGAGAGATGTTGAGCCCAGCTATAAACACATAACTGAATCTCTTCTCTAAGAAGTGCTGAGTTATTTTAGTGCACTTGCATGTGCAAACACTCTATTGGACTAAATAGCTGATTTAGCTAAATTGGGGAATCAATAAATTTTAGGTAATTTAATTTGCATCACTGCTGTTGAAGAATCTCAATTGTGCCAAAATCCCCAAATGGGCTATAAACCAAGGGTTTATATTTGGTTTTTTTGTTTCTTTTTTTTTTTTTTAAGCTTCTATCTGACTTAGGGCATGGACATACTTCTATAAAGATGTAACTAAACTTTATGACAGGTTAAGGTAAAGAAAATAATTTTAGGTCATTAAAGAGCACTTTCAGAACCTCAGGAAAGGAAAAACATTATAGTTTAATTTGTACCTCAGAAATGGGGACAATGCATTAGTACACCAATTCTCAGGTTATTGGACACAGGCTGTTACCAAGCCCATCACCATTCAATACTTAAATCAATCCTTCTGAAACCACTCTTTCCATATCCAGAAAAACTACAAAGAGTAAGTTTATTCTGCAACCTTAGCCTCTGTCCTGTTTGTGAAAATCTGGACATAAGACTATGATTTTTCTCCAGTGTTTTGCCATGTGCACTGAAGTCATGGAGTGTGTTTCTGTTCTGTTGCTGGAAAAGCTCAGCCTTCAAATCAGCGATGCACACCACTGCAAACTCTGCATGTCCTTCCCATGGCTGTTTTATAATCTGTTCTTCCACCTCCCCCTGTCCCAGATCACCCCTAGCCCCAGGATGCTGGCAGAAAGCAATGCAGAAGGAATGCAACTGTGATGAAAACAAACACAAAAATCCAAACTCTCATCTGTTAGAGACATTTTGTATTATTTAGCTGTCTTTTTTCTTATGACACAAAGCTCTGGACACTGGGCAGATAAATACTAGGCTTGATGACATTTACAGCATCAAAGTAGTGGAAATATATTCTGTGGTTGTAGCTCTTTACACCAAAAGCTCCAAGGCATATTCTGCTTCCTTTGTGTCATGCGGTACAGCAGAAGGAAAAAGATAATTAGACATTGAATTTTGTTGGAGCTACCATGATACTGTTATATAAGCAAAACAGTTACTTCACAAAAACAGACAATTCTGCTTCGAGGCTTTTGTTTCCACATTCTCTGTCAGTGCAGCAGCTAAGGAGGCAGCCAGTTTGTCTGAGAGATCTAAGGTAGCACTCCTGGTGCCAGAGCACTTATGTGACAAGGGCAGGGAGAAAATATCCTTTGGTTGGACTTGGGCATCACTGACAGAGATTGAATATGACACCCCACAAGCTGCTCTTTTCTGAACTATAACTGCATTTCAGCACAGGCATAAAAGGGAAGCATAAGTCAATGGAATAACCAGGGCTCCAAAGAGCTCAGCACTGTTCTGGCTTCATCTCAGGCTTATCTGAGGGAGCCAGGTACTATTTTCTAGTCTCATTTTGAAACTAATCTCCTCTTGGATATATGTTACAAATGCAGATTAGAAAGCCTTGGCTTCATGTAACGTGGCTGGAACAGACAGAAAAGCAAAGGCCAAAACCATAAATGAAGAAACCATTAGAAATAGGAAGTTGTTGACATGGGATAAAGAAGGCAAAAGAAAACAGAAACAAACGTCTAGGAACTTCCAAGTCACATTTTCCAGGGTTTTATAAAAAAAATTCGTTTCAGAGTTTTTTGAAGCTGTCATCCTCCAAAAATACATGTGCTGGGCAAAGGCAGGTTCTCACACACACAGTAATTGAGCACAGCAATCAAGCCCTTATTTCTCAGCACTGCTGGATTTATTCTTTGTTCCCTCACTGGGAACACGGCCCTCACAATAACATGGGGTGCACAATGACCCCATGTCCCTCTTTCTGCTTTCAGGGGCAGGGTGATGCTTACTCATAATCAATATGTGCCAGCATGAACCTGGGACACCATAATTCTGGTCCAGGGCTGTCAAACAACTCTGCTAATGCTCTCAGTCTCCAGCTGTATTATCTCCTGTTTGTTCCAGCCCATCCTCACTTCCCAGCTGCAGTTCTCTCCTACCCCCACACTCAGACCCAAGCTCTTACTCTGATTTACCTAAAAGTTCAGCCTTGAAATTAGTTTGGAGCTGTCCTGGGTTACAGTAGATGTATTTAGCAGACAATGGGTCATCAAGAAACCACCACACAACTCATGGACTTATCTCATCCTATTGTGAGATGCTCCACCCAGGAGGGGGGAGCTGGGCATTCCCACCTGGATATAACCTAACCTTAGACCTGCCTGACCTCAGCCCTGTCTGCTGGGTGACCAGAGGACAAGAACCACCACGGACCTTCAGCTGGAGACCGGACCTTCCATGGGATCACTGCTTCAACTGGACCACCTCATTTGGACTGCTGTCACCACCCTAACAGGGCATCAGTTTGTATCTGACTTTGTCAGTGCTTTTTCCTTATATTATTTCACTTATTTAAATTTTTTTTCTATTAATTTTAATCCTGATTTGTGATCTCCCACTGGTTTGTTTTCAAACCAATACAGGAGCATATACAAGGCAGAGCATCTCATTCATGTATTGTGAAATATAACAAAATCTCTTCCAGGATCTTGAAATTTAAGGGGCACACTTTCAAGTGTGTATTGTACTTCATGTGTAACCTCATCCCTTAGTGAATGACCAGAACTCAGGAAGCTTATTGAGAATAGAGGAGCAGCAACAGGGGAGAGAAAACAGAAATCCATACAAAAAATATTGTTCTTTTTTTTTTCCTTTCTACTCTACATTTCCTAAAGTCATTCTTTGCTTTTTTATAACACTGAACTTGCAAATGTGTCTACTCCTTCCCTGAAGGTATAAAGAATAAGAACCCATGAAAATTTTTGTCGTTTTTTTTTTTCCCTGTTTTCTTCTCCTCCCTCTTAACATTCAGCTAAAAGGCTGCATATCAAAAATAATTATTATTCTCCAGATTGCAGGCAGGACATCAGAGCACCTTTTTCACAAAAAAAAAAAAAAAAAAAAAAAAAAAAAAAAAAAAAAAAATAAAAAAAAAACCTGCTAAAAAAAAAAAAAAAATACAAAACATGATTAGAAACAACTGTGCTAAAAAAAAAATGAAAGTATTGAAATTTTCTTGCTCAAGACTGCATTCTCTCACACACTGTGCACTTGGGGTCTAATTCAAAGCTCACTGAATTCAATAGAAGAACTCATATTATATGCATGGAGCTCTGATTCAGCCTCGTTCACCTCATGTCCACCTCACTCTAAGGCTGTATTCATAGAACAGTTTTCATCTCTTCAGAAGGATAATGGCATTTAGAAAGGATGGAAGCTCATATTTTTGTTCTTTCCACCAATGCAGGTGTGGTGCAGTTCCACTGAACAAGGGTAGACTCAACTGGAACAGACAATTCCCTGAGTGACAGCACTCCCTAACCTCTGCAGGAAGGTTATTTAGCAAGCACTTGGTCCTTTAAACCCTCCTTTGAAAACCTCTGCTCTAGAACACCAAAAGATTTCAGAATAAAGGGAAAGAGGTATGGCCAGCACATATTGTCACATTTCCTTTTCCTTTCAATTTCTCCCTTTAGTTCCTCTGCATTTTTCCCAGCTCATATAAGGTTGGTCTTCATTTTTCATTGGTATCTGTCCTGCCATATAAAACTGCACATCATGCTTTCTATCCTATGGGATACATGCTTTTCAGCAAGCTATAAATCAGGATGAGCCAGAAGACACTGCAATTAGAGGAGACACAAACCCAACAGAGTGCAGCTACAGATTTCAATCTTCAGATAATAAGCACTGGGGAAAATTGATAATACACTCCAAAACACCGAGGGAAGCACACTCCAACCCCTAAACACACCCACCCCTGTGTGTACACTCAGAAATGCTCTCTGCTCTATCCCAGCAAGCCTGCAGCCTTTGTACAAGAAGTTGCAAAAGTTTAATATTCTGGAGTGCTCTGTGAGACAGAGAATTATCACAGGGAGCCAAGGAGCCTGTACTGGAGAGAACAAACCTGCTTCATGAACATGGAGACTCTCCTATCAAAACAGGCTGAGAGAGTTGGAGCTGTTCAGCCTGGAGAGGAAAAGGCTCCAGGGAAGCCTCATTGTGGCCTTCCAGAAACCTCACTCCAGCACAAGGTAAGGGACATCCAGTAACAAATGAAATAGAGAATTACATGCACTTAAGTCAGGAGGAAGAAAAATAAAAAATTACTGCCCCTGACCAGTGTCAAAGCTACTAAACTTACTTATTTTCCCCTCATTCTACAAGGCAGACCAACGGTAACCATCAAGAGAGCTGAAAGCAAATCTCCCTGGGTTTACATTCATCAAGCACCCAGCCGATATAATCAGATGATTTGTAGGCCAGTTTTGGGCTATTATGGAGCATCACCCAGACTAAAGGAGCAGCAATACACTGGAGTCTCACTCCAATCTACTTTTAACACCTTCAATCTATCAAAAACTCCTGACAATCCCTTCAAAGAATGAAGAGACTTTGGGAGGCAGAATGTGCAGAATAAGAGATAAAGCCAAGGTCTTTAGATAAAGTGAGCAAAGGTTTTGTGTGTCGTTTTGCAACAACAAGCATGTGGTGAAATTTGCAATCTTTGTTTGAGCAACACTTTAAAAGAATAATGTGGGTTTATTCATCTTGTAACTTTGTCTGACTGCGAATATGATTTCCAGGCAAAGGTGACTCTGAACACAGTTTCCTTCACAGGCAATGAACCCTGATATGGAGCAGATTTTCTCACTTTTAAAGACCTTGTCAACCCAGCATAAAACATGAAGTTCTCCAGCATTAAAGCACAAACTCACATTTTCCTTGCAAGCAGTGCCAACAGAGAAAGATGACAAAAATCCCAGAACCATGAAAGTTGCTTCCATGAAAGAACTCCACAAAAGCTTAGTGAAAGACTAAGATCAAGCAGCCAAGGTTTTATGTAAATCTACCAAAGCAGAGAATTCAGTGGAGGTGGGTGGATGGGTAGGGGAGGATCCTTAAGAATTTCCTTTCTATAAGAGATTTTTAAAAAAGCCCTGTACATTCCTGAGAAAAATGACAAAGTCAAGCTGTTTTACTACAAAAAAAAAAAGGTAGCCAGACCAGCTTGGTCATACCAAAAGGTCTTAACTGACTTCAAATATATGGCAAAAGTAAAAAAGGAAGTTGAAAAAAAATAAGAGTAGCCTAATGAGTCCAAATGTACAAAAGGAGCTGCTAGGAAAAGCACAAAAAATGGAAGTACAAAGTGAGGTGAGACTGGCAAAAATATCACACAGCAAAGGATATAATTCCTTAAGTTTGTTAGTAGTAAAATGCAGCATAATTTGTTAGTCTACTTTCCTTAGAAAGAAAACTTATTGACAAAAAGGCTGAGAAGAGTGATTTTTTGCATCAGTTCTCATAAAAGGTCAGCTGTGATGAATTAACATTGTTAAGAGCTAACAAAGGAGGCCCAGGACACAAAAGGGATTGGTTTGAGAAGTTAAATTGCTCAGATTTTCCAAACAATCTGAATCTACTGTATACCTTCTGCAGCCTTGAGGACCTGACTGAATCAACCTCAGAGCTCTTCATAATTTTTTTTTTTTTTTTTTTAACTTAGAAAGGACTGGTGATGAACCAGATAACTGACACAGCAGAGCAACTGTCTTTTGAAGACAGGAAAGAGGAGAAGACAGCAAACGATAGACCTGTCAGGTTAACTCCAGATCCTCAGAGCAAAGAAATTATTTGGAAGCACTTAGGAGAAAAGAAGTGGGAATCAGTCAACACAGCTTTGTCAGGAACAAATTATGATGGCCCATTCTAATTTGATTCTGTGAGAAGGCACCAGGGGAGTACCCCATGGACAAGATGTCACACAGTAAAGGTTTTTGAAACCATTTCAAATTCGTGCAGCAAATAAGCAGCAGGGTCTAGGTGAACCACAGCAGAGTAATTATAGAAGCTGTTTAGAAAATTGTACTGAGAGCACTTCTCAGTGTTTCACTGTCAAAATGGATGTGTTGAATGAGCTTCTGAAGGACTCAGACATGGATTCAGTACAATTCAATATTTTCATTAAATGTTTAGACGAAACATAAAGTATGTTAATTCAATTTGCAGATGAAACCAAAGTACGACAAAAATTGCATTAAAATTCAAAATAATTTTGACAAACTAGAGATGGAACCCAAAAAGAAGTTGCAATTCAATAGGGTCAAGCACAAGTTACTACAATTAGATAGAAATTATCAATGGTACAAACACAGAAAATGAGGAGCAATGACAAGGTGGTATTTCTACTGGGAAAAAACTGATTTGTGTTATTGAAAATTACAAGCTGAACATAAGCCACCCATTCCTTTTGTTACAAAAATGCAAATACATTTTATGGGCATAAAGAATTTAAGCTGACATATAAATTAATCTGTTCTCTCTTGATCCAGCACTGTTAAGATCTCTGCTACTGATCTGTTTCCATCTTGGGAAAATCAATTCAAGGAGGACTTGGTTCAAGTGAAAACTGTACAGAAGACACATTGAAATAAATAGTTTTCTATGTCTAGGCTGGATAGGTAAGAAAATTACTGTCCAGGACATCCTGTAGGGCTCAGGCTAGATACCTGGAAAATATAAGGGTGGTAGGAGCTAAAATATATTATTTTGAGTGAGTCTGGTAATTCCATTATGAAAGCTCTTTTAGGAAAGACTGGATTAACATAGCAGCAGTGGTATAGGTAAAGTTTATCCTCACTGCAGGAAACTGATGACCTGTGGAGATCCCTGCCAGCCCTTACCTCTTCCAGTTTTATGCAAACAGAGATGAAGTTAAAAGTTCATTCCTCACATTGATAATATAGGAGGAATAATTTCCATACCAACTATCAGAGCAGGGCTGTGAGAGCTCAGGCTGGCCAGAGCACTGCAGGGTGATTGTCATCATTTCCCACCAACCAGAGCAGGAATTGTTGCATATCAGAAATGAGAGGCAGGGAAAAGACTGCACATGGCTGCCAAAACAGCAAAATCAGTCTCTTCTGGAGACAACAGTATTAAAAGCCAATCACTGTAAGGTCAAAGGACAGGAAGATGAGGAGGTACAAGTCCATATCAACATGCCCTGATTAAACAGTGCAGTGTTAAAGGAAAGCTTGAATAAAACTTGCTCAAGCTACACCAAGAGAGTGTCACAGGTCACTCCTCTCTTGCAAACTCACTCCTGCTCCTCAGAAGTCCATAGCAGATCAGAAGGAAGGGAATTAGAAGGAGTTTTCACTGATGAGCTGCTGGGCACAAATAGATTAATGAAAGCTGTGTACAATGCATCAGCAGCAAGCAAGCTTGGCAGGGCTGTTATTGCTGGGTATTAGTTTATAGCAGCAGAGATGAAGGAGAGAGGCCACTCCGGGCAGAGCTGCCAAGTGAATCATAACAGATCAGGAGCAAAGGGCTTCCCTTCAGAAGACTGAGCTGGGAACATGGCACTGGGAATTCTTTTTCTTACAAATTTCATCTAATCTCTTCTCTGTAAATCCCTTTTCTTTTCTAGGCTTTGTTTCTCTGGAGCCACTTCCAACATTCCTTTGTTGTGACTGAAGGAAGGAAACCAAAGAAGCAGCAAAGCATTTTGCTATATTCAAAGCACAAAGAAGAAATATTTTGCTCCCTGAATGTGTACTCTGCATTCTTAACTATTCTGTTCCAAAGCACAGGGAAGTCTTCCACTGTCTTGGGTCACATCCACAGGACAAGCTGATATTTCATCAGTCTGTGGATTATACAGAACTGAAGTATCACAGTGTAAACTCTGGATTGAATTTTGTGTAATTGTATAATCCATGGACCTCATGTTTATTTTCCCATCTGCACTTTAGCAAGGGCTGCCAAGGTGTGTCATTAGATTGGGTCAGAGGAGATGCATTTCCAGCTTTCACACTCTGATATGAAGAGGTTTAGACTGCAAAACAGAAAGGAGAACAGATTTCAACCCTACATTATGCCTTCTCTTATCTTTTTAAATTTTTCCCTCTCCCTCTGGTGAGATAGCACTCCCTAGTTAGTTACCCTGCTACTTGTAGAACTTACGAAAGGTGTGTAAGAGAGAGGGGGTGAATTGTTCTCAATTTCTGTAAAGAAAGTGTTTGAAAGCTGGCATTGCCAGATACAAAACTTTTAGATGGTTGATAAAGTTGGTGAATCTATTTGGTGTGCCTGAAGGATTTGGGTATTGTCTTTCTTTGTGTATAGGTTTTTGCTCCTGTGCCATCAATTCCTATATTAAGTAGAATAAACTTCACCATGACAAGCTACAGGTAGGGGGGAAAAAAAAAAGCAAACTATGCCTCATCTTTTCATCTTTTCTAAAATTGAATTAGTTTTGTTGCTATAAAGTCTCAATCATGTTGATTTAGAAGGCAAACTCCTCTAACAGTCTATACACTGCTGCTACTGATGGGAGATTTATTCACATCACAGCCAAAGCACTTCACGTGTCCTGGAAGACTCAGTCCTTTGGCTTTTACCTCTTGTGACATCCTCAATGCATTAGTTTTCCCATCCAAGGGCCAGAGTATATTACAGATTAACACAGCTCAGCAACTCGAAACACACAGGTTGTCAGTCTCAGTAATCAGCCTGAAGAATTTTGAGGACAGTTGTTATTTACAGAAAGTGAGAAGAGACCCAGCAGAACACTTAGCTCTAAATAAACAATGTGGAAACTTCACTACCCAGGAAGTCCTAAGTGGCAAATAGGCAGCTCAGATGTTCCCGAGTGGGGTTTGATTGCGTTCCTGCTGAGACTCAGCAAAAGCAGGAGAAGGGAAAGGGTAAGTGGGAAAGCAGGGGGCCTTTCTCACATGGATTCACTCTCATTTCAGCCAGTGTTTATCTCTGGTTTGTTAGTTCATTAAGAACATGCTGCAGAAACCCATCTCCAAGCACTGGTCCCAGCTCTGCTGCAGCAGCGTGGCTCCTGCTCCAGCCCGGGGACAGGGACAGGGACCTTGTGGCACCTGGCAGCAGCAGCAGCTCTCACTGTGAAGGCTGTGAAGGGACCTGGCAGGGTTTTGCAGCAGGGAGTAACTGCAAAGTGAGTTCTTTTCCTTTCTCCTGTGTTCCCTTCGCCAGTATCTGCACTTGGCAACACAAAAGGAGACATTTCACCTGCACAGCAAGCAGGCTCGTGCTGAAGTGCAGCAAGCAAGACAGCCAGCATAAATCTTGATTTAACAAGAACAGGGCTGTGTGGGTCCTATATTAACCCTGAGTTCAAGCTACAGCCAGCCTAAGAAAGAATCATGGAGAGAAGCTTCCCATTAGAACAGCGAGGAGACTCCAGCCAAACCCCAGCTACTTGGAAACACGCAGGAATTTTACCTCCATGCTACCCTGCCACCGAGAACTGGAACAAAGAGGGCAAACTGGGGGTCCTAGAAGTGCTACATGGAGGATGGTGTTTTAGCACTTCAGCTCACTTAAATCTGCATGTGGTTTCTGCTCACCCTCATGCTGGAAAAAACACTCACCAGCAAGCAGCTGCTATTCGCTGGAGGATTTGCAATCAAGCTCTAAATTTAGCAAGGTGCCATAACAGAGAGGGCTCCCACACTGCTGTTAACACCAGGAACCAGAGTTTAGTGATGTGAACGGGCTGATAATAGCTTCTGTCCTCACACTTTGTGGTTAGATGATGCCAGCTGCTGAATGCCTTCCTGCAGCTTTTCTGATATTCCATTATAACCAGCCAAATGCCTGGCTAAAATAAAACCTTGGCAGAGTTCTGATATAAAATTGTGTGTACCCCAAGACCAACTCTTGCTGGCCTTTGAACTAGGTTGTTATCTTGAAGAAAACCCTTTTCTGAATTTTGGTATGAACCTAATTAATGAGTTAATTCCCCAATAATCTGTTCTCTTCTTTGTGCCTGTTTCATGATTAATTTAGTTCCAGTGAATTTCCTTTACTCACTGTGGAGTAGAAACAAATTTCCTGTCTTATTAATTTCCACTTTTGACCCATCGTCAGGGACTAAACAAGGGCATATGTCCCCATGTCTTAATTTTCTTAATCATTACAGAGCACTGGTAAGTTCTAGAAAAGCAAGGTGAGAACAAAGGAAATTCTCCAGCACACTTTTGCTATGACCATAGAGAAGATGGAGGTAGGCTGGACACCCAGAAGGTGTAAAGGCTGTGAAGTAGTTGAAAACTGATTACATTACCTACAGGTCTGCTTGAGAGGACAGTCCTGCAAGACTGCAGAGTGCACAGGAGCATCATTCAGTGACAAAAAAACCCCAAACTAAACAACAAAAAACCCAAACCAAGCCAATCAAAAAGCCCACCAGAAAGTACAGGGGTGGAAAAGTCACCTTCCTAGGATCACAGCCCTCCCCTCACAGCTCTCATACACCCTTTGGGCAAACTCTTAAAAAAAACAAAAAAAAAAAAACCCAAAAAACCAAAACAAATCCAAGCCTCCTTCTCTCAAAATTAAAACAAAATGTACTGGGGCTGTAAACATCCATGGTAGAACAGTGCTGCCAGCAATTAGCATCACAAGCCTTCCTCCTGATGCCACAGCGTGTCAAGGACGTTTTTAATGACAGATCAAGGGCACTGCTCTCTGTGAGGTGTTTGAACTGTGTTAACAGCAGCCTTCTTGGCACACAAATCCAGTGTCCCACAAGGCAGGCAGTGGAGGCAGGAAAGCATCACGAGGCAGCAGAGATCTCTGTGCAAACAGGTCTGCTGCTTTCATGGCTGTTCCCGTCAGACCTGAAGGGCATCAGCTCTGAAGTTCCACTGAACATCTTTCTACTGCTTCTTTCCCAAAAGCTGGCTGCTATTAGAGACACTCTGTGAGTGGATGGAAGTGCCAGAAATGAAGCAAAATACACTGAAAAGGACAAAGAGCCCAATTGCTCCTGTCCATTATCCCTTCTCAGGTAAATTCCAGCCCCTATGCCAGAGTATTCCATTTCTGAGAAAATTCAGGAATTAGGAGATGTTGCATTACAGAGGAGCCTTGCAGACACTGGTGAGTGCAAACTCCTGATGGACCAGAGCCTCCAGAGGGAGCTGGGCTGGCAAAGGGAGCAGGGAATCACAAGTTAGGGAAGGACATGGGGTACTCTGCTCCCCACCTCACTGGATCAGCAGCTGCTGGGTCATGCATGACTAGATTTCCCAAACAGACTGGGATAGAGCCAGCTGCACTGCAGGCTTAGCCTTCAGGCCTTGCTCTCCAGGGACTTTCCCTGCTCTGAGATAAGTCTTTGATCATGAACAGCACATTTGCACAATAAGAGTTTGGATATGATTTTAAAACGTGAGGGAGAAAAGTGAACAAAAGCCATGTTTCTGCATCTCATGTCTCCAATCTGTTTCTCCTTGAAAGGGGCAAAGACACCTCAGAGACATTGTCAAAGTGCCTAAACCAATTTTTCAGCCTAATCCATTATTTATATTTCCACTCAACCCCTTTTTTAATCCTGAGCTCCTGAAATTAGGTTCTGTAATATTGAGAATCACTCCCATGAGCTGAGGGGAAGGCAGGGAGAGGGCTTAAGTCTTGTCCTGCCCTTACCCTTCCAAATCCACCTCTGGCAGGGACTGTCCATCTTTTTCTCTCTGTTCTGCAGCTCTACAAACTGCCAGCATCTCATCCTCATCCACTTGTTTCTCTCTTTTCTGCTTAGTCCTTGCTGGGACATTTAGGTAAGAATAAGCACTGTCTTCAGGACAGACACATTAACACTGAACTCTGAAAGGTCTGAAAAAAGGCATCAATTTTTATGGGCGTGCACATGAGAGACTCTGGTGTCCTTCACCAACCCCATTTGTGGCCAGTAACCCTCCAAGAAAACTGCTTAAAGGTAAAAAGGTTTCTCCAATAAAGTTCATCAAACCAAGTGAGGATAGAGCTGATTAATCCATGAAGCTACCATCCTTCTTGAGAATGATAAACCTCAATGGCAAGGCAATAAAAATATTACAGAACTGTTAAAAAAATGCTACACTTTCCCT
Organism: Rhipidura dahli; assembly: GCA_013399225.1. Classification (NCBI taxonomy): domain Eukaryota; kingdom Metazoa; phylum Chordata; class Aves; order Passeriformes; family Rhipiduridae; genus Rhipidura; species Rhipidura dahli. The sequence goes on along the minus strand of VXAC01006556.1, from coordinate 436,874 downwards.
AAAAAGCCCATTCTGAATTCTTGGTTTCCGTTATCTTAAATATACCACATCAATAAGCAGGATAAAAAGTAGGTAATAACAGCAGTTAGAGGCATAAGAAGATTTAAAAAATTATCCTCATTCTTGACTAGATGCATGAGAAGGGAGGTGATAGCTGTTTACAAAATGCCTGGCAATTTGGGCACTCACAATTATTCTGTGTTACAGCAGAAGATAAAGGTGCATTTGCAAAGGTGAAAGAGCAGAGGATGAAAGGAAATATTTTCTTTCCTCACAACATGCAGCTAATCTATAAAACCCACAAGATAGCAGGGTGCAGCAAGGAGCAATGCAAGATTCAAAAAGCATTAGGCACTCACACAGAAAATGAAAGCACTGGAACGTTTCATTAGATAGAATTATTGTTATTCTAATTATTTGGAAAGGCTACAAATTCTCGTGCTCCCAGGCATAAATAAATCACTGTCTGGAGATAGAAAATCATCCCCCCCAGACGATAGGGGCATTCTGTAGTGGTCCACTGTGGCAAGTGGTTGCATCTCTCTTTGAAACCTCCAATGCTGAGCACTGTCAGGAAGGACACTTGACTCTATTAAAGTACCACAGTGGATCCTCTCTTATGATTCACTTTTTCATAGATGAAAACACAAGTTGTGTACTAGAACAGAAAATAAGCATTAATTCTAGGGAAAGCCTGACAAGATAAATCCGGGTAGCTGCACTTTACCCAAATTCTTGGCTGCCCCCTGCAGTTCAATGGGAGATGAGACACAGCTTCACTACCCGACGTGGGTGTTTGCTTTCTCTTTGAGTTGCATCAGACTTTTATCTTTTAATGAGATGCTGGTACTTTTTGGAGGACGCTACAAAATGGCATCTTCAGAAAAAATAATTCTCAAGTACAGAGTGTGATGTAAAAACTTGTTGGGTAGACTAGACAGGGAAACAGAGAACAGATGCTTTCTATTCTTCCCCTTATTCCTAATTTCTGATCAGACTGGCCTGATAACAGAATCTTGTTCTGGCGTTCGGCTGCTTTTATTGCTCATTCTCTCTTACAAGTCCAAATCCTCAAATTCATGTTTAAATAGGGATTTAAGGTAGTAAGTAACTGTTAATGCTTAAAAGGAAACCATTATAGATTAAATGGTGAATAATGTGCCATTGATAAAGCTGCTGATTAAGTATTTTTAAATGGTTAGGGATATATTTGAAAGTCTAACCAGAAAGCATGCTACTATTATTTTAAAAATCAAATCTAACCTTCCAGAAATTTAAATTTTCTGCCAGTCAAAAACAACTTTAAACAGGAACAAATAGGAATAGGAAGGGGAGATGGAGCAGGAGGAGGAAATAGAGAAAATGTCCCCGAACAGACACAAAGGGAATGCTTTTGCTTTCCTCTTAGACTGTTCTGTTCTCTCCCTGCTGCTCTGACAGCAGCCCTTGCCCTGGTATGATGATTTCCTTTAGCACTCACGGTCCAGACAGCAGCTGCCTATGCCTTCAGCATCTTCCCAGAGACACAAGAGCAGAAGGAAGTGACAATCTTTCCTCAAGAAAGGAAAGTAAACAAGAAACAGGGGTGGTTTTCCATTTGTTTTGGCCATTGTATCCCAATCCAAAACTTGCAGAGTCACAATTTTCCAGAGAGTTCTGCTGATGAATTTTGGCTTCCTTTCCCACTCTCCCCATCCCCATGTGCACATTAAGTCCCTCTAGCACCTCACAGGTCCATCTACACTGTTCCAGCCTGGAATCAGCCCCACACTTCTCACACTGCACTGTGACAGCAATAAGAGAGTGGCTGTGCTCTGTCCTGGACCTGAGGAGGAGATTCCTTAACTGGGCTGCAGTGCTAAGAGCTACAGAGTGACCAGGGCCAGAGACAGATGGGGCTCCATATTGTACTTGAAAGAGAATTTTCCCTACACATATGAGAATGGGATCTGGGATGTTAAGCTCGAGCATATTTCTGCTCTGCAGACAAAAAGTAGAAGGCTAAGTATTAATTTCATGTGCATCTTCCCCCTCACATCCTTCTACTCTCAACTCCAGTCTAATTCTCATAAGTTTTACCAACATCACATTAAGCATACACATCCTAATAAATGCATATGGTTTCTGAGAGAATACAATGAATTATCAGGGGCTACAAGGACTGACTTTCACATTTATACCTCTGTGCCTAAGCTCTCCTCTGCTCTGGTGCACGTGTGTGCTGGGCCCTGCAACAACAACCTGCACGTATTTCTCTCCTGTCTCACACAGCACCTCTGCCTGTCCCTGTACAGGATCTAGAGAGGCAGCAAGAGGCAGGGTCTGTGTGTGAGTCACAGCCACAACACGCTGAACAGCCAGAGCCTCTGACAGAATATACAATGCAGCTGAGATGTCAGTGGAGGTGGCTTTGGAGTGCTTTAAAATGCTGTTCAAGTGCCAACTTTCACCTGCAAATATGACACTTTGTTCGCCCACCCGCTTTCCTTCCAGGCTATGCACTCCTTTTACTGCAACCTGACAGCTTTAATTACAAATTTCTCTGCCTTCTCTATCCCCTTAACCATTTAATCTCTTATTTGTCTTGCTAAGTTTTTGATATGGTCCTAGATAGCAGCTGTGCACTGTGACCACAGTAGAGGAGACCTGGTCAGGCTCTCACTTTCAGGCTCAGCACCAGACCAAAAGGATTTGCAGCAAGGCATTTGCCTCGAAAGCAGAAATCCCTGCTCTTATTTTCCCTTTGCAGAGAAAGGAGGCAGCAATGGGGACACAATGAGACTATGAGTGTTGTTAAATCAAATCCATTTGGGACTCCTTAGCTCTTATTGTCTGAATAATTTATACAGGTACAAACTTCTGGTGAAAAACTGGATCCCACTGGTGGTTTTACAGAGGATTCAGCTCCTTCTAGCCCCATATTTCACCCACAACAGGAAACCTACTTCAGACAGTGGCAATGTATGCATTGCTACTGTCAGCACCACATCCTGCTCTGCAGGACTGGAGCCTCTGATACTGCTGGTGGGTGGGTAGACAGCTCACAGACCACTGGCATTCATTCTGGTTTGCCTCTAAGTTCTGTGATGCTTGGACATCTGAGCCACTGCCTTGGATTCATGGGGTGAGAACTCCACATGGTGAAGCCTTTGATCAGGTAATCCAGATCTAAGTCTCTTGTCCCTGTGTTCTGTGCCACGTGATTAACTCTCCAACACATGGGATAGAAAAGTCTGTTTTGACCCTCAACCAATCTAATTTTCACCTTTGTGACTGTGCTCCTCAAAAAGCTCTGGTGGGAGCCATGAACAGATTAATTAGAGGTCAACTCAAGTGACAATTGCAAGAGAGGAAAAACACACAGCTTCCCAAAATATATGCTTACTTCTAAAGGGCTGGAAGTGCATTTCATGTAATTACCATCCTACTCACTCCTTCCATGGCTTTTCCTTCCTTGAAGAAGCTGAAGCATGTACTGGTATGAAAGATCTGACAGTTCTTTGGATTTCACAAGTCTCAAGTTATTCTGGGACTCTGGGAACACCATTTGGAAAAGTTCCACAAGTAAACACTAAATAATCAAGATCCTTGAAACAACCTTAGTGTTTATCTGTGATTCCCACCCACCTGAAGACACAAGAACTCCCACTACAGATATGCCTTATGCATCCATATCCTCTGAATAATGTCAAACAACTGAAAACAAAGGGCAGGGATCACCAGCAGAGTTGCACTGACAGTTTTCTCCTCCTTCTCATGTGCCAGAGCCCTAAATCTCATGCAACTGGTGTTCAGCTGCTGCTGCAGTATAGATATAGGCTACATGAGGCTATATATAGTGCTCTGAACCTGCCTCTTCAGCACTAGACCTGTGACAGGTTCAATCTGAAACCCACCTCTGCCTGCATTCAAAAGGATCAATAGTCTAAACAGACTGATTCTCCCATTACCCTCTGCATCCTCTTAGAAAAAACCATCTCTTCTCTTCTGGTGCCAGCAGTGTCCTGGTCTCTTTAAAGGCCACCCCAGAGAAAAGAGTGCATCCCTCACAATGCACTGCTTTGGGGAATGCTCCATAAATGGGAACTTCTGAACCCCTGATAGCCCACAGGTTTATTTTTCTATCCCAGCATGTGAAGGGCCCCAGTGGCTTTCATATTTCAAGTCGGATCTGGAGGGAGAAAGACTGCAGCACAGAAATACAGATGCTCCTAATCAATACCGAAATGTCTGATGCCAGACAGCACCATAGCAATATGCCTCACAGAAAGGGCACTGCAGAGCCCATTTGTTCTGCTGGGTACATACAAGTTCATTATCTGTAGTCCAGTCAGATCTGTGTGAGTATGGTAATTTGAATAACCTCAGACAGATACGACAGCAAGCAGTGTTTCTGTGCATGTTTGAAGTCCCTTCTATGATCTCTTTCTCTTCCCATTTGCTCTTTTCCTCTCCTTCCTTTCTGCATCTATTTAAATTGCTATTATTAGCTAAGAAAGGATAAATTAATTACCTCTGAAATGAGCATGAATACTTACACCCAGCCTGGCATAGCTGGAGCTGGCATTTGATAACAGTCAACAGAAGCTGAGCAGCTTGCAAGGCATTTCAGAATAATAATAATAAAAATCAATAGGAGGAAAATAGGGACAGCTCTAGAAAGTGTTAATGAAAAGTTGCTGAATTCCAGCGGCTCACCTGTGAACAGTTACATGAAAGCTTTCTGAATACCAAATATATTCATTATAGGTTGCATTGCTTGGCTGAGCCTCCAAAGAATTCTCTAGGCTTGTATTCTCACAATAACAAAGGAGAGGCACAGAAGAGAGCAGGATAAGAAGGATGAAGGGGTGGACAGAAGAAGGTTCACATTTTTATTTTGAAAACAAAATTATCGAGGCATATAAAAACAATAAAATCTAAAATCTGTAATAGATCCAAACTTGAAATCTGGGGTTTTTTTCCTCTCAATAGCAGAGGGAGCAATTCTTTAGGTCAGACCCTGGGGGTACAAGAAGGTACCACTCTTTTGCAACATCAGTGTGAAAGATTGCTGGAGAGTGTTATAAAACAGTCAGGAGTTAAAGCATTTCCTGAACTGATCCTAAATGGTTACAGCAACATGAGGCTGCTCTGAAGCCAAAGCCCAGCTTCAGCCACTCTCACACCTGCCACACTGAATTAATGTTAGACTCTGCTCTCACAAGTGTTTTATGAAATGCATTATAGAAACCCCTTTTGCCCCATGTTCTGCACCAAAGTGACAAAGTAGTTTGGCTTGCTTAGGTAAATGCATTCCCACAGCACTTTCTCTCCAGCATCCAAGTACAGAAATACCTCATCCAGAGATGCTCATATAGCAGTAGAAATTTCAAATTCCTTTAACAGCAATAAAATTTGTGACTAAGCGAAAAAACAGAATCAATGAACGCCCTCCTCTTCTGAAAGCTGCCGCAAGGTTTTTAATGTCTACAGATGATCAAGGTTAAAAATGCACCAAATCTTTACTTACAGAAAAATGGAACTCCAGTCCAATAAAAGCCTGAATCAAGCCTGGTCAAATAATTCCTGCTGTGGTTAGATTCTCTAAATGATGAAAGAGCACTTTCATCTTCAGCCATGTGTCAGGGGGCTCCCCAGAGTCCAGCTGTCCAGCCTGCCTTGGGACCGGACACCGCGACCGCTGCTACGCCCCAGCTGGGAGGGGATGGGGCTGTGCAAGGTGAAGTCCTGTCTTGCACTTAAACCCCTGAGATGTAATTTGTTTCAGAATGTATAATCAAAACAAGATAACATTGACACCCACATTTCCCTGTAAGAACAGGGAGACCCAGACCACCAGGCAGGGGAACCGTTTTCCATCACTGCTTGTAGATACAACACCACACTTCTGCTTTCAAAGATGCACTAAAGATGCCCCAAATGAAGCAAGAGTGCTTTGCTCCAGCTGCATTATTTTGTTGTTTGAACTTTCCCTTTTTTTTTGTTTGCTTCATTTCCACAAAATCACTTCCATTTGATCTGAATCACCTTTTGGCCACACAGTTTAAAAGATGAGTGGAATTGCTTGCACAGCCATAATCAGGGGAAGGTGCATTATAGTGAAAAGATGGGAGATCCAACAGTTCAATACTATCCTGGATCACGATGGTGCATCAATGGGGTATAGAAGAGCAGCAAACACAATTCCAAATGATCTGCAAATCCCTCTTGTCAATTCCTGGCTTTGCCATCCATACACTGACCGATGCAGCCCTGCTCACTGTATGGAAGATGAAGAGATTACATCTGGACAAAGAAACAGAGCAATGATTAAGCCTTCTGATTTTGATTAATAGCAGAGCTAGACATATTTACCATCTGGGGTGGAAAGAGATTTTGCTCTGCTCAAGAAAGGTAAGAAATGATGAAGAAACACAAGAGATGAATAATGTCTGGGTCAGCAGAAAATGACTTCGCAAAAGTCTGTCTCAACACAGGAGATGTCTCATGAACAAATGGCTGCAATTGCTGCAGTGTATGCAAAACAGTTCCTAGCACAACCTGGAGGGCAGGAAAAAAAAATTAAGGAATGTGCCATGAGTTTAAACCACAAGGAAGAAAGGGAGGATACCGTAGAGGGAGGGGATTGCTTTTACTTTGTCTGTCTCAAACCTGCTTTATGTGAACAGCCACTTCCCATCCTCCTTGTGGTTATGACAAATGTGAAGTTACCTGGACAGGAGTAACGTAAAACTTAATTACTTTTATAGCAAATGAGGCATGGAGACTATTATTAAAAACCACGATGTCCAAAGTACAAGCTGCATTTCACTTTTCCTGCAGAAAGCTTCTGAATGCCAGAACTCACTGTAAGGCATGGTGGGATGCTGGAAACATCAGTAATTCTTCCTAGGGCATGACAATAGTGTCCTCTGAGGCCAAGTTTGAGAGAGAGCAGAATAAATGCCTTGTACGAGCACCTGACACGTGGTTTTGTTTGTTTAAAGTGGCTGCAAAGCCCAGAAATTTCTCCACATATTTGGCCTCTGCTCTTGGAATAGTGGTCCATAAGTGCTCCTATTCAGTGCTGGTGGAAAAAGGGCTATTCAGGCCAGAAAAACACCCAAATATCATAACTGAAAAGAAAAGCCACAACAACTAAGTCTCTACAGAGACCTTGTGTAACACGAAGGTGATAGTGCCTGCATAAGTGTGAGTCAATATGATGTGTCCCAGGAGCACATGTTGTTAATTAAAAGACCAGATAATGCCTGGAGCAATTTAACCTTTCTTCCACACCATTACAAGCTGTAGCCCTAATGCATCTTTTGTGCTCCATCTCATACTTTCTGCACTTTTGGCATGTTCCTGAGACAGCTGCCACATGTTGAAAACAGTGACACAGAGCTGCTAGGCCAAACTCATGATATCCTTGGACATCGCGTGCTTAGGGGAAATACTCTTCTGTCCCATTAGCCATACAGCCCCACTGGTGGGAGCTCAGCCCCTCTTGCTTATTCTCACAGCCTCTGCTGTGGACTTATTCCAAGTGCTGCCCCACTCATGCTTGTGAATGATTCCTTTTGCAGTTGACAATTCAGGGGAAAGACAGACGGTGAAGTGGGAACGGGAAGAAATTCTTGTGTGCACCAAACTGTGTTTAGTTAGGTCTGCTAAAGGCTTCTTTCACCTTCCTTTGGCTCATTAGAGACAGCACACTGAGCACAATGGACTTGGTCTGGTGTGAGAAACCCCCTGTTCACACAGGATGCCTCCATTAGGGCAGGCACTTCCCTGGCAGCTATTACCTCACTCCAATTTACTGGCCACTGACAGAGCTTTGTGAAGTGCATAGCAAATAGTTTATTCCAGGAAAGCAGGGTCCAACCTGCTCCTTTATCCCCCTCTCAGCAGTGGTGAGAGAATGAGGCTGCAGCACACCCAGGGCACAGAGAGCCCAAAGAGCAAAATTAAAGGACACAAACAGTTATGAACCTTGACAGGTGAAAACGTTTGCTGTCGGAGGGAGATGCTGAGATGCCAAGCCAACGCCACGCACACCACACACCAGGGGCAAAGAGAGACAAATGCAGGAGGTGAACTGCAGGGATTTCACAACAGAAGAGATCTCTGCCTCCACAGCTTTTGATCTCTGTACCTTTGCAATGAGACATTTCATCTGGGAGTCAGCTTTATCCAGTGCTGGATTAACTTCTTGTTCCACAGCTTGACCTGTCACCCAGAGTATTACAGAGATGGGCACTCAGAAAGCCATACACAGAAAACACATTAGATCGAGATAGATGTGTTTAACGTAAGCACTGTGCAATACATCACACTGCTCACAGCTTAATTTCAGCCTGATTTTGACAAAACAAAACCTCAACAGCTAAGAAAAGACTTGTGTTTTCATCAAGGCTGAACAATACTCATCTCTTCTTCTGATATTGGTGGATACTGCTATGGAAAGCCTCACCCACATTTGTATCTTTTTCTAGACACGTCAGCAGGAAAGTTTTTGGGACACATTTTCCTTTGCCAGAAAACATTAGCTACAGTAAAAGCTATTGCCTCCCACTTAAATATCTGTCATGCATATCATTTCCTGGGACCAGGACACTGCAGACTTCTGGAACAGGGACAGCTTGTAAGCTGTTAAAAGGATGCTGGTTTTCACTATTTAAAGCATTTAAGAAAAACATTTCACCAGGTAACCACCCAGAATTTTTCCTGTGTTGCACCTGAAGGATCCCCAAGTCTGGCTTTGCTTTGGCAAAGGTACACAGAAATGTGGGTATTTTCATTCACACCTACTCACACTTTCTGAAGCAGAGTATAGAAAGCATGCAAGGATATTGTGCATTTTTTCTGGAAACCACAGAGGAAAACAGAGCTATATTAAACTACAAACATGTCACTCTCCTTAAACCCACAAAGGTGGGTCTAGCCCAGGAAGAAGCAGAGTATAATTTCCATTGATGTAATGATATACCAGCAATAAAGCTGTGAGGTTCTGATGCTACTTCACAGAAGTAGATTAGACCTAATATTTGCAGATTAATATTAGACTGAGTGGCACCCCTCAGACTCCTCCAGAGAAACGTTTTGATAAAGAATAATTTTTTATTTTTTCAAAACCTGTGAGTAGAGAGGGTGATATAGAAATAGCTGCCCTCCTGTCTGTACCAGAGTGCCCTCTGTATTCTGCATTCTTCCATTGGTTCCAATAGTCCCACTGAAACCAAACCATGGAATTCTCTCAGCTAGGCTCAGAGAAACATGGAAGGAAAGTATTAATTTTATAAATCAGAATCTATATGCTGCACAATCATTTTCCATGAATTATTTATTCTTTAAAAGACTATGTTAGCAAACACTTTGATCCCTGCATCTCCTTTCCCCCAGCCTTTTGCAACCAGCTCCTGCAGTGTGGCACCTCTGGGTGGGATTATCAATTCAGCTGCTGACCTGGTCTACAAATAGTAACAAATTACATCCAAGCTAGTAAAATTTCACAAGCTGCAGTTATACCCACTGAAGTGAAAATTAACAACTAGCCATCAATTGCCCTTTAGCAATGACATTCATCCCTGGATGCCATGGAGGTGCTCACTACTTCTGGGCAAACTGGAAGGGGTAGAAGACTTTGCTTTCAGCTACTGAGGACACATGGGAGTTTGACAAAGTAAGAGAACTTCTATCATTTTGTTAATTTATGTAAGAATATTTGTAATTAGAGGTCTTCCTTCTGTGCTGATCAACTACCACGCAGTATCAGTTAAATAGAATGAATTCCCATTAATATAAAGTCAACCAAGGGTAAAAATAACAGAAGGCTGCAAAGATCAGAGAAAGTTCTCACTGAGTTACTGTGACCAGATGGCTTTTTGTCACTGCCTGAACAAGGTCAGAGTTTGATGTTTTTCTTCCCATACATTATTTTCATGCAAAGGCCCTTCTAGCTTCAGTTCAAAAGTGAATTTGATTTATATCCCAGAACCATCTACCCATCCAGGCTCCACCAGCTCTCTCTAATGACAACACCAATGATTTTTTTGGATGGCTGTCCACAACATGGATGGTGTTTAGCATCCACCTTAACTGCTCCATTTATGTGTTCACACGTACAAGTGAGCACAGCTAATCCAAAGCAACATCTCTACATTTTATCCCTCTTTTTAAACCGTCCCTCATAAACATTTAAAACTGTGAACAAGCTTGCAAGAATGGGTTTTGGCATGAGGAACAGGTGGTGCTAATGTTGGGTAAATGTTCCTGCAGGGGAGAGACTGGAAGTCTGCTATAAATTACAGGGGTATTTCTGTAACTGAAAAACTTGATGTTCATTGATGAATCTGAGAGAGCTCCTTGATGGCAAAGCCATCGGGGAGCTTTAAATCATGTCACATCACTGGGTCTTCTTTCTCTATTTGTCTTGGAAAAATATTCTTGCAAACATATGTGATGCACATAGCACTAACAAGTGATGGTGGCCTAGAGAAATTATGTATTTTTGCTTCATCACAAATTCAAGCTGAATAATCTCATACTCAGACACTTTTCCAGGTCAAATTCTTCTTGTATTTATAGTGGGGCAGACTCACTTAAATTCCCCCCCACTGAACATAGGAAGCAAGTAAATTAATTTTGCAATTTGGAAAAAACATGTCCTAAATAAGCAGTGGGATCAAAACTTCTTTCTGTCCGTCAAAAAGTCATAAATCTATGCTCTAAATGACTAAAGGACTCCATGCAGTGAGGAAAAGAGCATATAGGAATACCCTTGCATACATATATATATAGGAATTCTTATATATAGGAATATACAGTATGAAGACCAATATTTCTAAATCATACTATCACAATGTCCTTTTATAATCTGCAATACTTGTTCTCTACAGTGCAGCACTTAGGTAATACCTTTCTTATAAGAGATCCTCTCCACGGAGGATCTGACCTGGACAGAACTTCATGTGACACTTAATGAGCAGGAGAACGTTTCCTGCTGATTCATTTTTCTGGGGCAGTACCATCCCCATGTTCCAGTGAGCATTTTTGATGGGAAAATGAAAAATCACCAGAAAATACAAACTAGGTATTTCTCTTCCACCTATTTTCCCCATATGGATGGCTGCAGGACACAGACCCACTGTTTTGGCAGCTTCTTTGGGAGTCAATCACCTCTCAATTCCAATTACTCTCAATACACTGCAGTTTCCAAGATGCAAATCTCAGCCATAAGGAGAGCCCATTTCTGCAGTTTTAAACCCAAAACACGCCCCCAGCAACTGGATTCCCACAGCAGAGCCCTCTGGATACAGCAGTGACTGACCTTTGTGCCCGGTCTGTGATCTCCTCCTCCAGATCCAGCAGGACTGCTGCCTGAGCCATCAGCTCCTTGCTGCAGGGCAGGGATTTGAGGTGCAGAATCAGCAAACCAAGGCAAAACTTGCTTCCCATCTCCTCCAGCTCCTGAGTTCCCAGCTGCAGGCCCTGATGGAGAAAGCCACAAGGTTTCATGATTCTACATATGGAAGTTTCCCCAGCAGAATCATCTGTAAATTAACTAACAGCACATGGTCTACAGAAGCTAGCCTAAAATAGCCTCTGTTTTACAACAGGGGAAACAGAGGCAAATAGCTTAAATGCCTCAACTAAATTTTCAGACATCATTGTAAGAATTAGGCTCAGACCCCAGGAGAATCTGACTCTAAATCCACTTTTACAAATCATACATTTTTTCTTTTATTTTGTAGAGGAGTTGTCTACCTAAGCAATGGGAAAAAAATAAGTCCTGTGATTATAAACATCAGGCAGTGGCAAAGATGGAAAAGGGAACTGGACAAGGAGAGAAAAGGGAGGAAGAGATCTTTAACGAGTTATGGAATTGTTTAAGAAAAATCAATTGCAAAGTAATTGCAAAATAACAAACACCTCTAAGGAATTTCTCAGTCTGTTAAAAGCTGGTGGCACAGGCAGGGTTTGGATTATCAACTTCATCTTTCAAGAGAGGAATTCTCCAAGCTGTGGATCCTTGCTGAATGTGAACAGTCTGTAAGTCAGTGTAATCTATGGCAGCTTCATGCATCTGCTGAGAGGAGGGCAGGAGACAAACAAAGCTCAGATGTACCAAAAAGACACTAAAACTGCAAAGTCCCTCATCTTTGGCACTTGGTGACCTCATCACACGCCAGGGGCTGGACCAGCTGCTGCTGCTGCCAATAACAGCCCTGCCTGTTTCTGCAGCACAGAACATCTCTCCAGCCAAACTTCTATGAGACTTCCAGCTCCATTCCCAGCCTGTTTCCTTAGCAACTCTCAGGAGTCCAGAATAATCCCTGGCCTTAAGCACGGTGCGAGCTCCACATCAGCACAGCCCACACATCACTCTCCACTAGATATTTGCTAGTGACCATCTCATGGGTAATGAACACATTATAATTCATATTATAAAATATAATGTGTTCAGTAATCCATGACAGGGGACAAAGCTCTGATCTTATGTTGATTTTTTTTTTTCTATATAAAATTATATTTGTGTAATATTTTGGGATCCCTGGGTCTGAGCACCTCTGTATAGCTGGAAAATTATTTCTGAGCCAAAACCACACAGGTGGGTGGAAGACAGAAGAGATTTCACACCTAAACTTCTGCAGCTTTCCTGAGGAGGTTTTTCTTCATTTTTGTTAGAGGACAGAAACTACTTGCACAGCACCACCATCACTTCACCTCTAGCAGGCCCAGCCTGTGTAAATATCATCCAGCACAAAAAACACCCTCTCTGATCACAAATACATTTTCCTATGGACAAGAAATTGTAATTCAGTTCAATTTCTGAGGCAAAGCAGGAAACCAATGTTATGATGAACGTAACCAGAATTCAAACCTATACTGAGAGGAGCACACACCACCTGAGGGAACACCCTCAGTTCTAGGCAGGGTCTAGGGCCCCAGGAAAACTGAATTTTGCTTTCTGATCAGTGTCTTAAGTGTTTTTATCACAGTGGGCAAATGTCTGACATAATTTCTACTCTCCTCCTATTCAGCTCTACTGCAAGCTTTGCCAAGCAAGATATGGGTATAAAAATGTGTAGCAATAATTAACAAGAAAATAGAGGGAAAAGTTTATGGGAACTGAGGGTCATTAACACAAAACAATGAGAATGCTCAGCAGCTCTGAATAGATTCCTAAATGTTTTATTATTTTACTTTAAAAGACTTAAGATATTTGAGTGTGGCAGAGTTACAACCAGCAGGCAGAAGTGGTGACATTTCAGAGAAAAAAGATGTCATTTCCACAGCAAGAGAGTTATTTTCTCAGGGGCAAAAAATACAAAGAACATCTCGAGGCTTTCCCTGGGCATGCATCTCAGGGTCTTGCTTCCAAGATTAAGGCAAAATACTAAACAGCTATCAAGGAGATGCAAACTGTGCCTGAGCTGAAATTCAGCCCATGGCTTTATGACTCCCTAGAGCTTTATTCAGGATATGAAGAGGCCTTAAGAAATTACGAGCAAAGAAATTATATTAATAATAATAGTTTTAGAACTATAACACACCTCAGAAGCCTAAGACAATAACTGCTCATGCACCAAAGTCAGCTGCTGTACAATGGACCCATATTGCATTGACACCAGACAGCTCAGGAGTAACAGCTAGAAACTCAGCCAGAGGACTGCCTGTTAGCATACTTTACTCACTTCAAACACATATTTATTTAACTCAGACACTTCTCTCTCTCCTTCCTCCCTCCTCAGCTCTCAGCAGAGGGAGGAGCTGGAGGTGCAGAGCTCGACTGTCATTAAACTGAAGCTGGGGACAGAGGTGACACGTTAAATTAATGTTATTGATGGCATCTGCCAGCAATGCCAGGACCTGGTGTAGTGGTTAATAATCAGTCCCACTTGCATTCCTGAAAGAGAAGCCTGACCTCCAGGCACTTCCCTTGTAGCCACGTGACACAGCCAGCTGCAAAAGTTTTGAGATTGTGCTTACTACTCAAGAGTTATGAAAATATTCTATAAAAAACACAAGAAAGAAGAAAAGAAGGGAAGAAACGATGCACTCTGGTTTGGTTGAGAAGGAACCACACCTCATGGCAGGGAAGCTGTCTGGGTGTTACCAAGTGACCCTACACGGTCTGTTTGTCACAGCTGCACAGGAGGAAGCTGCTCTGCCTGCCAGCACCTCTCCTGCAGTGTCCTGCCAGCCTGGATTGTCAGTGACCCCATCTTCCTCTCTGGCACAAGGCTTTACAGCTCTGACCCCTCCTTTGGTGCTGTCTGTGTGACCAGTGGAGCATGGTGCAAAGATCCAGGCGAATTCTGAAGCAGGAAACAGCACCCCTGCACCAGAAAGCTGCAGACAAGCTCACCAGTCCTAATTAGTCCATCCTCAGAAATATGCTAACTAAACCATCCTACTTTAATGATCAGCTCAAAGCTCCACACTGGTTTTGCTCTCCATTACATCAAAGTACCAGTCTGGACCAGCATCAGGTTGATGCACCACATTCCCCTGCACAGTACAGATTGGCCCCTTGGGACCTGTCATGCAATAATCTTCTGCAGACATCATGTTAAGGGATAACAGGTTAATTGTTTCCTGGCTGTTATAAGAGAGTAATGGAGCTGAAAAACTTTTCTTAAACCCTTTTCATATTGCAACATGCAGAATGGGGGGAGCTGATGCCTAATAACAGCCTAATTTTGGGATATATTTATTTTCCATAGTAATACAAAACAAGGGAACAGGAATAAAAGATTTATCATTTGGCCAAAACACTGTCAATACAAATTTTCCTAAATAAAATTGATCAAATTTTATTGGAAAACCAGTTCATTCATGCTCGGCACTGATGCACCAAATGAATATCCACAGCTAAATGTTTCCAATATCTCTCAGCTTGCCCTCAAAATACTTCCCAGGCTGAATGACAGTGTAATGGAAAAACTTTATTATTCATTACTCATGTGCTTTAAATACTCCAGGAGGCAATGGCAGTTAGAGTTTTGTAACACAGATATTGTTGAAGGAGGTGGAAAGACTCCAGGAGTTAAATTAGATATTTCTCCACAAGGGTAATGTGAATTACAGTAAAATGCGAGCTGGAAGATACTAATAAATACAAGTAGAGAGAAAATTTCAGAGGGATCAATTTTTCCCTAAAAGGGATTTTCAGCATTGAGCACAGCCACGTCAGCAGCCTCTCCCTCTTTAGGTCACTGTTCAGCCCTTGGGGCAACAGCTTTTCCCTGCAAACCCACTTCCAGTCAACACATATACACACCCACTTACAGAATATTCCCTGCATCTCAATAGCTTTACACATGCACAATGGCTATGCCCTAAGGCCGGGCATAAATAAATTGACAGTCTGGTTTCCCACTAATTCCATCAGTGAGCTCTCCCTTGGAATACTAATCAAAACCATTTGGAAGCTCTAGAGGACAAGCTTAGGGAGCTGAATGGAGCATTTGGTGCCTGGTGTTTGGTGCCTGGTGTCTGCAGCCTTAATTTTAGCTTGAGCTGGCCCTAAAGGTTACTGTACTTTCAACCCCTGTGAATGAAAATACACAGACACCTGCTGGGGACCTGGCTATTTAGACAACTAGGACAGCAGGGAATAACCCAGGTTTCAGGTTTTCTCATGCCCCAGAGATCCCTCAGCAGCAGGTATGGCATGCAAAACAGATGAAGTGGAGGGGATGGGAATTTGGGCCAAAACATTTCAAGAGGATTAAGTGAGTAGAAAAGGCTGAAGATGCAAGAAAAAAAAAAATTAGGCTAGCAGGAATTTCTAGAAAGAAAGATGAGAGGGACTGGCGTTAGAGACAGGAGATAAAAGGATGGGAGACATAAAAGGATGAGAAAGAAGGAAGGGTTGTTGAGGTCAGTGGATGCTGATACAGAGGAACAATAACAAGAAGAAAGCTAATGGCAACCTTGACCACCTTGGCACCCTTGGAGAGGTGTGCCTTGCTCTGAACATCTGTCCCCATTACAGCTGGTGCTCTGTCCTCATTTCATCTGGTCCTCTGGCTGTGTGGTGAGGAGAAAAGGCCTGGCCTGCTTTGAATCTGCTCACAAAACTTCTGCTGAGCTCAGCCAGTGTTTTGGCTGAGCTAGCTTCAACAGCACAGAAGTAGTTATTGTTTTAATCATTCCAATGGGCTCTTTTACTATTAACAAAATGTATGTCACAGGCAACACTGTTCAAGGAACAGACTGAAAGGGAAGATGAAATACCTTCTCCCTCCCACCTGCTGGAGAAAGAGTCCTGGACAAATTGCTCATAGGAGAACTGGGGATTTAGCAAACAAAAACTTGTTGCAGATTTCTCTAGGAAAAACAGTTATCTAGGTTACAAATTCTCCAGTTCTCCTGTGGGGAAAGGTTTTTCCTTCTTTCCACTGACTAGCTATGTGTCTGACATTTCCATCTCTACACCTTTCCCCCACAGTATTTCCAAAGCTCTTTCCCTCCACCCTTTTCTCCCTCCCAAATTTCTTTCTCCTTCTCTGTTCCTTCCTCACCATCCTTTCTCCCTTCCTTAATCATCTCCCATGAATGACTCAGTATATGTCAAGTTCATCATGTGTTGGGAGAGCCAAGCTGCATTTGTGTTGCACCTGAGATAGCTGTTTTGCGTGGCCACTCTACCCCAACACTGCTGCTAATGCTTAATTGCCAACAATTTGCAAACTACACAGGATGGAGACAGGGGTGGATTTAACTTCCCACACTGAGGTAGTAGCTGGGCAGGGAATAGCACAATGCTGGTTTTTTCTTTTTTCTTTTTTTTCTTATGTGGGCCATAATTGTGATGGGTGCTCATGGGAACAAAAAGAGAATGAGAAATGAAGGTATTTTCCACCTGTGCAGGCAAACCATGTAGAAAGATGCTATTCTTTGCAGAGTTCTTGCTTTCCAATAAAATTGAGCAGTATATCGGTTTTCTGTCTCATTCATTTCCTTGTGACATGCTGGGGACCTATTTTAGGGCCTGGATGAACCTGGACTAAGCTTATCCCTCTCTGCAGACATTGAAAAATCTTTCACCTTGTCCCACGGTGTCTTTTCAAACAGAACCAAAGGGGCTGAGTGAAGGATGTGCCAGGCCAGAACTGCTCACTTTAGAGGAGCCTGCACTGTCTCACAGTAACAGGATCAGGAGTGCCTCAAGTTCCTATCTGAGCACTGCAGACAGTTTTGGGGAGGAGAAGCCTGCCTGTACCACCCAATGAAGACGTGACAGTCCAGAGAGAAATCTTTTGACAGTAGACCTAACCAATAGCATAGGCAATGCCATTACTTTAAATAATAAAAAAATAACCAACCCAAAACCCAACATGCTAATTTCTAAAGGAAAACAAATGTTGATCCAGGATACTTAAGCTGCTTTATTCAAGAAAGCACCTTTCTTCCCCATGCTCCCAGTATTTGCAACAGCCTGACTGGTATCTGATGGAGCCTTGAAAATTCATCAGTAGCCAAGCCATTACCTCCTCTCACATATGTTTCATTCCCTGCTATCTGAACTCTGTGGAACATGGAACAAGTCACAGACAGGTTATGAGGCCTGAGGTATCTGGAGATTAAGTGTAGGGCGGGGGGGGGCTCTAAGTGTGTCTCAGAATCTGTGTCAAATGAATTAGCTTTTAAAAGCAGTTTGGGAAAGCAAGAAGCTGAAATTTTTCAAGTCCTAAATTGGCAGCCTAATCCCTGGATGACTTTTCTTCCCCTCCTCTTCCACTTAAAAGTTCGCCTCTATAAATAACTTTGGTGTACAGAAAAGTAAGCAGGCTCTTGGCCCACCCAAGCCTTTTTTCAGCTATGAATTTACCCTGTTTGGCCATATTTCACTGTGGGTGTAAAATAATTTTCTGATCCTGGCTGTTGATCATCACACGCCTAGGAAAAATGATTTATGATACTTATCCTGGCTAATGTAAACGTAGATGCTACTCAAAGTGTCAGACCTGCTTTAAAAAATCTCAGCAAGGTATTTGTCTTCATAATGACACTCACAGTGGGGATCCCCAGGTTAATTATTTGTTACATAAAGAATCAATTGTTGCATCTTAATTTCATGGAATGGTGACACACATTTTTATTATATTACACAACCATTTGTTGTTTTTCTGTATGGTTTTCAAGAATTTAAATTAACAAGTACATTCTATTCTTCCCATCAGAGAGGGGATGAAAATATATATATTGCCTACAGCAAGGTCAGTGTTCTTTAATTCCCCATCCTAAATGAGACACCAGAATCCTGGCACCTTTCACTTTTGCACCAGCACAGGGGCACTAGTAGAGATTTAGTGAAAACCAGCATGACTCAGACACCACCCCAGCACGATGCCCCACATTATCTCCACCCTTCTGCTGCCACACTAGATCACTGTGGAATCTAGCAAACTGTGCATGCTGAAAAAGCTTCAGCAGTGAATTTCTTCAGCTCTCTAGCATTTTGTGAGAGCTCTGTCTTTCCCATGCAAGCTAACCAAAGCAAAGTTACCAGTTTTATAAACATTCCCACCTGCAAATTGTTTTGCCAAATTGTTGTGGCTTCAACTAGAAAAACATTTGGGAATGGATGTCTTAGAGTTGGGCCAATCCCCTCAAGGGGTCGTTGGCCAGAGAACCAATTACTTTATGCTGTTTAACTCACTTTATGGGAACCAATATATAAAACCTCAGGAAAAACCATTAAACTGGCCTTGCCACCATTTCTACCTGACCCTGGACTTTGTGTGGTTTTTCTATGTGTCCATGTTGCAACAGCAAACCACTGAAACTGTGCCTTGGGCTGGCAGCAATGCCACACAGAGGAGAACCCCAAGAGTTGGGTTCTGCTCCCCCCTGTGCTGCCTCCCAACACCCCCAGCACCTCAGAGCTCCCCCAGCCCAGCTCTCAGTGCTGCTGCTGTGCTCCCTGCACTGCTGAGCTTTATTCCTCTGCCCTTTACAATCCTGCAGCTCCAGGATCCCTAATGCTTACTGGAGCTGCCTTCCAGGCCACTAAACACTTTCATCTGTTCCCTCCAGCCCATGTGTATCAGTGCTTTGTCTCTTACAAAGAAATGACCCGTAACACACGCAGTACTCCGCAGGAGGCATTACCACTCACGTCTACAGGGATATTAGAACATCCTCCAAGTCCTCCCTGTTTCTTCACACACACAGGCATCTTACTCACTTTTTTTTTTTTCCTTTATTGCTGCTGCTGCACATGGCACAGACATCTTTATCAAGCTGTCTTTATAATAGCTACTTATGTTTTCCTGAATGGTTGGAGCTAATTCAGAGCCCAGCCATGTGTCTGAATGCTTTAAACTATTCCTTCAAACATGCTGCACCCTGCCACTGCCTATGTTTCATCTTCCATTTTAGTACCCACAGTCTTGCAGCCCTTCTTCCCACTGTATAATGTGCATCAGCTGCTCATAGCAGATCTTATTATCTCCTTGCCTTCCAGTCATTCAAATCTTAAATACTGACCAGATTCACCTCACATTTCTTTCCATCCCAATGTTGCCTTATCCTACCCACTTTTGCCAGCCTTTTAACTAGATTTTGACTACACAAACAGTCCCTTTTGTTTCTCACTCCATAACTCCCGAAATCTCTTGATTTTTTTTTTTCCTTTTTGTGGGAGCCTCTCCTTTCATCAGCTCTGACTCATCTGGGATGCCCACTGATACCATTCTGCATGAAAATTAGCCTAGGTTCACCCTTGAAAGCCATGAGTTAAACTTTGTATACTAATTTCTCCTTTGTCCTCTAACTTCTGTACTTCTTTAAAAGAAAAAATCACATTATCAAGGTACTATTAATTCCATTAATACTCTCAGTCTTTGAGTTTCCTTATCCCTGTGTTAGTCCAGTTCCTGTGGTTGTGCTATTGGTGGTTCTCTCATGGCATCAAGTTTTCAAACATAAGGAATCATAATTATGATTATTTACCTTGTTCAACCTCGTTTAGACAGTAAACTGCTGTGTCTGCTGGCTGGTTTTAATGATTTCTTTTTAGTAGTTCAATTTCTTAATTCCTTACAACTCCTACAGCAGAAAAACCTGGGCTTCACCTAATTCTGTGTGTTACAACCTTAATCAAATATCAAATAACACAGCAGACAATGTGTGAGCACTGATTTTTGTACAAAGCAGCCAGCTTGGTCCCACAGCATCCTGCTCTGTTCCCATCCTGACTGCCTACAAGCTCTGCCAGGCTCCAGAACGCATCCCAGTCTCAGCCTACACAAACTCTTATCATTCCAGTGCCTAGAATACATTATTATTTTCCAAATCACACCTTGAAGCATAGAAGCATGTTTCTTTCTTCCAGGTCTAAGTCTGCTCTCTAAAAAATCCCTCGTATCCTTCTGCCAAGGGCCTCAGAGCAGAGCTCCCACCTGGGGGAGGCTTTCCTGGCCACATCAGATGGGACAAGGCAGCTTCCATGGTGCAATAATTACATGCACGTGTCCAGAATAGATTATCCTGAGGCCCTCTGGGTGTTGGTTGCCTTAAAAATTTACTTTAAATAGGTCCTCACACAGACCCTCCCAGGTGAGAGGTAAGGACAGACCAACCCATGGCTCTGCACCACCTTCCTCTCCCACCTCAGCTTTCATTGCTGTAACCTTTCATGCCTCCTATATCCATCCCCTTATTCTGATACATGTCAAGAGCTACCTGAGACTTTTTTCCTAAATTATAAATGACTCCCCCCAGGCTAATTTCTTTTTTTTCCATATCACACATTCTCTTTGGTCATCTTCAGCAAACACCATCAAAGTCAGCCTTCCCACCTACCCCTCCCTACAACCTCAGCATCAGTGACAGGAAGCAACTCTGATTCTACAATTTATTGTATTAGCACTTCTAAAACAACAAAGGAGACATTGATTTTCCAAGCCAAAGGCACATGGGAAAGCACAAAAAAGCATCTCTGCCCAGCTCAGATCAGAGGAAAGAGACACTGCAGAGGAGAGGGCTTCCCCCTGCCTGGTGCCTGCTCCCTTTGAAGAGGGAGGATGAAGTACAAGCAAGGAGCTCGCTGGCTGTTCTCTTACTGGTGTCAGTGCAATCATTCTGACACAGGACCCTCCTTGCTGCTTGTCACATTTAGCAGAGAAATGGACAATAACAGGGAAAATGTGACCCTTTTTTCTCTTTCTTTCTTTTGAATACTCTATACTAGTCACCTGGAGAATGGCTGATAACACTGAGGGTAATTCGGGCAAAAATCCTGCAGGACCCTCTTTGATGTCTGCTCTAATTTAATACAGGTTCATAAAATGAAGGTGTAATACAATAATACCATACAAAGTTACAGAATACATGAGAAAGCTGGGCCAGAGAGAGATTTCACCAGACAGTTCAAGGGCAAGTTACTAATCATTTCATTCAGAAGCTGGGTTAGGAAGGACATCCTGCAGTGAGTCCCAGGGATGGGATATCCACAGCCAGAAATCAAAGATCAAGAAGGTCCTTTCAGGTGAACCAATTGTCATTAACCACTAACAAGGGTTTGCAGGCCTGCAGAGCCCAAAGGTTCATTTCATCACAGCCCACATGTCCAGTGACACAAAGTAAACTGAGAGCCATTAAGGCATGGATGCTGGATAGTAATACTTTAAATTGTATTGGGGAAAAAATTATTACTAAAAGGAAAACAAAAACAAGGATCAAAACAAAGCTTCTACTTATTACAGGAGATAGGAACTTGTGGTGCTTGCCCATGAGGAGCTGACCAGGAGCATGCAGATGATTTTTAGATGGACATATTTACCAAGGAGAACATCTGTCAGAACTGGCAGCTGAATGCAAACTTTTGCAAACCACCTGTCAGTATTTTCCCTTCTATAATCCCACCAGCACAGGATCAGTTTAATACCTGCACACTCTATGCTTTAGGAGAGACAGAGACAAAGAAATCAGGTGTTTGAAGACTGTGAGGTGCAGACTGAAGAAAGGGAGACAAGTTCAGAGAGACAGAGCTGTGCTGAGGGGAGGCAGCTCTCTTAAGCAAGTGGGGTAACAGATGTGACCCACACAAAAGCACGTGCTGCCCCTTGTTCTGCCATGAACATGTCCACATTGGCTTTTTCAGAGATGGAGACCAGAAATAAGCAAATGGAGAGCAGCTGACAAATGTTTCACTTCCTAGGGAGAGCATCAGGTGGGAAGCACACAGGACTTGTAAAAACTAATTGCAAGTTTCTGAGTCTTTGGAAAGCAACTGACCGTTCACAGCAAAGCAGATGAACCTTTATCAGCAGAGGAGATGCTGGCTCCAGATTACAGGCTCTCAGCATTTCTCATCTTGCAGCTGTACCACCTGAGAGAATTTGCATAAGAACATGCTGCCTTTTTCTTAGGAGTCCTTTTATGATTTCTACTGAAAATGATAATCCTCTGTTTGTGACATTGCAATCATTTCTACTACAATCAAGTGTTCTGTCCAAAAGGAGGATTTACTGCTTCAGTTTGGAAAGCGTATGGACTTTCAGAGGAACTAAGGAGGCAGTTTCCAGCAAAATGACCTTGGTAATAGAGAACAAAGAAGACAAAGATCTAAAAGCAACACTCCATGAGATCAGAACTGCCTCCTCCAAGAGGTGTCTGAAGCCCTCCCAGTTCACAAAAACTGATGTTCCTACAGATGAGGAGATGGAGACAACGGAGATGGAAAAAGTAGCAAGACGTTCCTCTTTACTCCA
Organism: Rhipidura dahli; assembly: GCA_013399225.1. NCBI lineage: Eukaryota > Metazoa > Chordata > Aves > Passeriformes > Rhipiduridae > Rhipidura > Rhipidura dahli. Next base: position 414,159 of record VXAC01006556.1, on the reverse strand, counting down.
GCATTCACTCAGATTTTTCCTTTGACGAGCTATTACTGTTTTAAAACTAAACATCACAGAGCCATGTACAGAAAACCCACTGCAGTGTTCAACCCCATCCTTTCAGCAGTGTCCTGTGGGGAGGAGCATCACTGCACGTGGTGCTGGATGTCAAACTTGCTTAAACCTGTGCCTCTGGCAGCTGCTCAGAAATCCACAGAACAAACAGTTAAAAAAAGGGGAAAAAAAAAAAAGAAGGCTTTGTTTTTCTGCCCTTTTTTTTTTTTCCTCCAAGAACATAATTTAGCACGACTTTGCACAGAACAATTTGCATGGGATTACCCAAAATGCACTGCATTATGGTAATGTATTTCAACCTCTAATGCATATTAGACTGACAGTCCTAAGGATCTGTTAAAGGAAAAAATAAATGATACAGGATAAATCATGATGTAAGACAGGACAGTAAACATTCCACACTTGTGTAATCTGCCAAAATTCAGTCTAAAACTGGCCTAAGAAAGAGAACAAGAGTATTGTGCACTCAGAACAGCTTTAGGGAATGTTCCCAACTCAAGCAGAAAACAATACCTGACTGAGACATGGGTGTAATCACGAAGGAATGGAAAGTATAGCAGACCAGAACTAAGAGCTGAACAGAAGACAAGGAGAGATTTTCTTCATTACTTTGATTTCCCAGTGGGTAGCACTGGAGGGAATATTCCTTCTTGCCCATCCAAGGATGGTTCAGTTCACTGCACTTCACCACACACATTCACTCTGCCTTCTGCTCCTCTCCAAGCCCTGCTGCATCTTCTGATGCTGGTAGCAATCCCTAATAGATCCTGGACAGACTCTGTGTTCAAAAACAGCCCTCCCAAAATGCTGAGCCTCAGGGCAACGTGGTCACGGAATCCAAACTACTGATCCTCCCTCCTGCAGTCACGGATGGCAACTCAGCCCTTCAGCTGGGAAGCAAACACTTCCTCCCTATGTTTTCCAGAGTTGGTCTTGCACTTTCCCATAGAAAATATCCACAGGAAAATAAAATCAAATGTTAACTCTCCCCTTCAATCAATTCCACGTACTGTTTCCTAGTAATTGAAGAAATCAGCTCTCACTCCTCAAAACCTGAACTGAGGGATGAGTCTCTTTTGGTCTGAGATGAAGAGACATTTACCTGGACAGGGAACTTGCCTGCAAAGTCCTCAGACAAACAGGAGCAAGAGGTAACCAGGAGGGCACAAGTTATAGGGCTGGTCAAAGGGAAGGTATATGGCAAAAAGTAGGATTTTTCCATCAAGGCCTTTTCATAAGTTCTCCCAAAGCTAACCCACAGTAAAATGAACAAAATAAGGGCTGAGGCCAAATTATATTTGCTGAAGAGGAGTTATAGAGATTAGTGTATAAATTAATCAAGCCAATGATGTCAGCAAGGGCCTGACCTTTATTCCTGCCCGAGTAACAGCTCTGTCCCTGGTGACTCCCAGCCTGCGTGCTAAAGCCATTTAGATACACCCCTCAATTAATCTCAGGATACCCTCTGGGAGGCAGGAGAGCAGCACTGCAAGCTTCAAGCAAGGATGCTGAATCAGAGGAGGAGTAACCTAGTCAAAGGCACCTCGTCAAGGGCATTGGCAGAGCTAGGGAGAGAGCCCACAATTCTCTTTGCCTCTCACACTTCACCCCTCTTGGCTAGGAACTAAAGTGCTTGAAGGTATTAATCCAGAATTCTGTCGTACTTTATTAAAACAAAACAAAAAAAAAAAAATCAGAGACTAATAAGAAATAAAGATTAGGTTTCAAAATCCCCACCACAAAACCACAGGAAAGACCCTGGCTTAAAAAGGGCTTGTACCCTTTATATTTTGAAATAAAAAATCAGCGATATGTGAAACTTGGGCTAAATGATGGATACTACTGAGACCAGGACAGCAGGCAGGTCTTCAGGCACATCCCCAGAACACCAGTCACTCTGACAAAGGATCTCCAGAGTGCACAGGTGCAGCTGGATAGCAGGATACGAGGTAGGATAAAGAGCTGGTGCTGTCCCACACAGCAGGGATGCACAGGGGTGGAATCTGGACAGGCTCAAGGAGACAATAAACAAACACAGGCTTTCAGAGCCAACCAGGGGACTAAAAGGCCACATGAGTTGGGGAGAGAGTGGTGATGCCCAAGGATGGGTGCAACATTGGAGGGTGCCTGCTGTTATCAGAATAGATGTTATCACTGTGACTGGAAGCCTGGATTTGTTTTGCCTCCCAAGCAAAAGCAGCAGACACATCAGCCCACCAACCCTGCCCACAGGCCCCATCATTCTGAACTCCAACCCACAGACTGACTTTCTGGCTTCACCTGGGACCCTCCTTGTCACTGCAGACCCACCAGTGATTCCTGGGCTGATCACCACTGGACCTGATTGGTTTGCATTCCTGGCTTGACCCAGTTCTGCTTCATCACCATGGACCTGCTTAATGTCCTGGGCCATGGGTTGAGTGTGCCCATCCTTAACAGCCCTGCTCAGCTGGAGTGGGACACAGGCTTGGCTGGCAGTGAGAGACATCTGGAATTAACTCAGTTTCTCCCATTAGTAGCACTGCACTTAACTCTTTTCTCAGTACAGGCTCCAAACTGTCTCAACTCCAGATGAACAATATTGCAGAAGCTGTAGCTTGAACAAGAAAAATTCCTCCCTTAACATGTCTGTCTATCCCTAGCTGAGCTGAACCTGCCTGTCCCTTCCACTTCAGCTCTACAGTCCTTCACATTCAGCCCTGACACTGGAGAAAGCTCAGACAAGGTGGTCTCTGGTGTGGATGAAGCCTAGGCTGGCACATACTCAGCTTTGTTCCACGCTCCTCCATTCAGAGGTTACAACATCCCAAACTACAGCCAAACTTCACTGTTACATTGCACTCACTTGTCTGGCACCTTCTGGTCCATAAGTAGCCAACACCTGTCACCTCTCAACTGGTTCATATTTGAAACTGGTCAAAAAAAATTCCAGTACAAATAAGTCTTTAGCTTTAGGCTCCAAATTAATTTTCATCAAAGCCTACAGGGTTACCTCATGTTAGAACCCAGCTACAAAAATAGATTTCCTTTCCTCTTCCCTAGCTATTGTTGGCAAACATTAGTAATAGCGAGAGAAGCTATTTTGGGACTTTTATTGGCAAGCCTTACGTTCAGACACTAAAGGAAGTAATTGGCTGACAGTGGGAAGAAAGCGCTAGACACGGCTTTCAAGAAAATACCACTTTCTGCCAAGCTCTTTATACACAGTCTCTCTGGAAAAAACCCCCAACACCAAACCCCAAAACAACAGAAAACCAAAAGGCTTTGTTAACTGTTACTAATAGAGGGCACACCTGTGAGGATGAATGAGAGAAAAGGGCACATATGGAAAGTTCTCTGTCTCAGACTGACAATCACCGACATCCAAGGACACGCTTCTGAGGCACAGGTACCATAACAAACACACCCATTCGTAACTTCACAATTAAAGTAACCTGTTCACCATGTACAGACACACCAGTGCCCATATGTGTACTTGGAGGCGTGAGAGAACATGTTTTGAACTGGTTCACTCATGTATGTGCTCACATTCCGTCGTAGTCTCCAACCGAGACAAGTCTGCACTCAAATTTTCCCTGCACACAAACACTCCACCAGTACAAGCACTCACCTCTCATGAGTCAGGGAAGCACAGGCAGGAGCTAAATAGAAGCACACAGAGATCCATATCTATTCCTCTTGTAAACTGTGCACATAGCCTTCACTCATTTATTAATGCCATGCTAATAATTTCTAGTAATTAGTGCTAAAATGGGAAAACACGATAATGCAGATCTTGGTCCTTTGCAAGTGAATTAATTACACTCAGCAATACCTGTCGCCCCCAGTACATACCAAGGAGTAACACAGACTTGTATTCCTATTTCCCAGGTATTTGCTTCAGTGTAGCTAGAATTTATTCATCAGTGAGCTCAGAAACAATACAATAAAATTCACTAAATGGAAAAATAAAAATTAAGCCCTTTCCTACCAATCCACTCAGAGCAGTACAATTACCCAGCCTCTTTCAGACTTCTAATGAAAATCAAAAATGATTGGCAAATGATTCAGGGAAAATATAACCTGTTTTTTTCACTTCTTTGTCTGGGTGTGGAGACAGTACATTTGTCAGCAAGCAAGGGATGATGTAGGTTACAGTCATGCAAAATAAACTTAAGCTGTGCCTCGGTGCCACTAACTTTGCTGTGTATCCAAAACCCAATAAGGATTACATGCAACCAGTGTAGACAAAGTCTTCATTCAGTCCCTAAGCGTTCTAGCACCAAGTTTGCAAGGGCTGAGGGCACAGCCATTCACAAGGACTAATCACCCATTCACTGAAAAATTGTCAACACATTACATGGGTTACAGGTGGAATTATTCTCTCCATGTACCCTACTACTGATTTTCCCACCAAGTGAAAGCAAATTCTCTACAATCCCTATACAGAGAGACTGAATTCTGTATACACAACAAATAAATTTGTTCTGTTTCCAAAAAAATGTGCCATGGGCAACAGAGGAAAAAGTTCTTAAGGCTTTATTTATTTTCCTTTTTTTCTCTCTCTCTCTCTTTTCCTTTTAAATTCAAGAACATATAGATAAATGAGATGTATTCTGGGATTATGCCAAGCCTCAGTAGTATTGACACAGACATATGGGTAAAACATTTCTGGTTGTCTTGGAAGCATTCTGGCTGTCTTAAAGGAGAAGGCCTTCAATTACTGATTCTGCCTTTTTGGAATCTTTTTAAGGTTTAGGTTCTGGGTGAGGAGTTATGAGAGCTCACATTTAATTCAGTTTATCATAGCTGTACACTCTCAAATGAAATCAGTGGAACTGACTGGAAAGAGAGGGATATTTAATGAAGCACCTTGGGGGTTGAAATATCTGTTATTCAGTCTTCATGAAATAAGCCTCTCTTCAGAATTTTACATTCGCTTATTTCAGCCAGTCAGGATCTCCAGCAAAGCCAGCCTGACCTTAAATGCCATCTGGACTGTACTTATGTATTCCAAGCACACCCAGAAGAGCCACATGCTTCTCATTCTTGGGCTGTATGAGCAGATAATAAGCCAAATCTGTACCACAATAATTTGATCTCTCTTCAGGCCATCCCTCTTTTACGAACCTTTTCACGTGAATTTATAAATCTACCAAATCTCTTTCTTTCCCAGAGACTGTAACAAAATTTTTTTCCAAAAATATATGAGAAATCCTGATAAGACTTCTCCTTTCCTGCAATGGACTCACAAAATGTCCCATTCATGCTGCACCAGTTGACAACACTGAGTCAACAGCACATTCACTAAAATGTTATCTCAGTACCCTGCTAGCAAGGTCTGCCCTTGTGGTCAGGATCAAGGGCATGAACCTGTCACCATTTGCACATCTGTGGGATACTGAGCATCTCTGTATCAACAGGCCAAGGGCACTTCAGCAGGGTCTGACTCCACATCTCCCTCTCCAGCAAGAAATGCTCTTGCTTTATCCTGTACTCCTCTGCCACTAAATTCATCCATGAAATTTTAATTCCCAAAACGTTTGCACTGACAAAGATATGCCTGAAAGGCTGCAGAAGACCCCAAAGAAAGGTAAGGAGAGTCAAGAACAGATAGAAGCTCCTTTCCACCTTTTAGCAAACACTGTGTGAGCAGAAAGGAGGAAACATTACAAGGGATAAGCTTCTCTCCCTTGCCCTACAGGCAGCAGCTGAAAGCAGCAGCTGTGGCAGGCACTGCCTGTGCTGGTCTGCTTTCCACCACCCCTCACCTCAATGAGGTGTCATTGAACAGGACTGCACCGTGTGAGGAGGCTGCCCCACCCTTCTGCTCCAATCCTGGGGGCAAGAAGGGATGGGACAGAACCTCATCTGCTGTCCTAAGGGCTCCCACAGGCCAGCAAGAAATGCACAAATGGCAGCGATGTGAGCGTGCTGTCCTTCAGAGGCTCGGCTGCAGTCCCATGCACTGCACACCTCCACTCCAATTACTTACAAATGGAAGGGAACTGAGAGACAGAATACCCCCCAGCTCTGCATTTATTAAAAGGTCACCAAGGAAATGTGATTTTTTCCCTGTGAACAGAGATATCAGAAGATAATGAAATCTGAACTCCATCATTGCTGCGTGCATTTTCTTTTCAGTCTTCCTTTAGAACTGAGCTTCCTTTCCCTTTCACAGACTCCCATATGTCCTGTGGCAGGAAAGACTTAACAGGAAGACTGAGGTTATGCACCTCTGCCTTCTTCCCACCCTACCTGCACCAGCAACTGTGACAGTGTCACCTGGCAGCAGAATGACACATTGCTCATAATAATTATAGTTGCACCTTGCCTGGTATAGACCCACAGGAGGCATCCATGTCCATTCCACACAAGGTACATGCACTCATGCAGTAGAATCATAAAATCCTGTAGTCTGAGGAAGACCTCCAAGGTCAAGTTCAATCTTTGTGTTAGGCTCAGGCCGTGCTGATACCAATTACCTGTGTTTGGTGTTCTGCCTACAAGCAGAGATAAATGTACACTCACACACGTACACACAACCTTGTGCACAGCTTCTTCCAAGCACAATCTCTCATTTACACACAGCCAGAATATGCAAATCCACATGAAAATCATAATCATGTACATCCTGCCACTCACCCATGCTAACACAGCCCTACAAAGCTGCATGCTCTGTCCCCAGGCACACACCCTTCCTGACCCCCACCTCTAGGAATGCAAGAGGTCTGGGAATCAATAACCATTTAATCCTTCAATCCACCACTGTCAGGTTTGTTCTCCCCTGTTTGCAGTGACAGACAAGCAGACTAAAGATGCAGGACATCAGTATGCAGAGGAGGGGAGGTGGGCACTGTCAGCATAAAAAGCAGGAAGACGCTGCTGAATCCAGTCGAGGTTGTTCTTGCCTCCTGCAACCAACTGAGCAGAGCTGCCACTGTCCCAGAAACCTCCTGCTTTATTCCCAGGACATCAATGCAGAACAGAACAGGGCAATAACTACAGGCCATTTTCCAGAAATAACATAACTGTACATAGGAAAATTCAGAAAGAATCCCATTCACCTGTTTCCAAAGCCTAAGCAACGACCTTACCCACATAAAAATGTGCTACATGTTCAATATCTTACCAAAATGACTTGATACCATATCCTAGAGAGGAGGCACCATGAAACTTAACACACTTCAGGCACAGCAAGCAGCCTTTAGAACAGTCAGGATGCTTTGCTGACCTTATAAAGAGAACGAACGTGCAAATGCAGCAAACCTGAAAGCAGTCAATACCTGTACCCAATGGACTTCAACCAAATTTGCAGCATCCAGAACAACCAAAAATCTGACAGTATTCTCAGAGTCTGACATGAGTTCTAACCATGTACCCACAGCCTTACCTGCAGAACCAGCACCTGAACATCACAAAGGTTCTCACCAAACCCTTTGAGCTCAAGCTCAGCCCACAGCATGGCCTCATTCTCAAAGCCCTGAGTTTATCATTGCATCTATATTCAGATATCTCTATTCTGCATTAGAAACAAATCCTATTATGCCAGGCCTGAGTCTCTCCTGGGCAGAGACTGGCATTAATATAAACATAATCATGGTTGTTTAATAAATGTACAATGTCTGCCAATCTATCTCGTGCAATTAACCACAAGAATGAATTTAGCATTAGTCCTGACAAGGCCTATTTTCAAAGATGACATTTAGTACCAGGCCCCAGTACAAATCATACTTCAGAGTACAGAAATCAAAGGGTTTGGTGAGAACAAAATGGGTGGAACCACAGAAGCAGTTTTGGTGGCTTGTTGCAGGCACCCACCCTGTGCAACACCTCTACATAGAGCTGATCAGTCAGATAAGGAATTCAAGTCATTTCTGTCTATGTGGAGGTCAGCAGGGTTGTTCCTGACCCAGAAAAATCTTCAATGCTCTGACCCCTGGATGCCCTTCCAATCACTGAACACAGTGGCTTGATCAGAAAAGTGACCTTTCTGTCGCTCTTGCCAGGCCAGCCTGAGCTCCACTTTCAGATCCCATTTATTTCATTCTCCCTCACTGGAAGAGACAGAAGGGCTGCTCTTAAAAGGTCATTACAAAATTGGTGCCCAGCTGCCTGCTGCACATTCAGAGCTTTCATCTTCGGTGGGATGGCTCTGTCTGGTAGCACAGGTGGCAGGGTTGATGCCGGTGCCAATTCCCCTGGGTGTAGGAGAGCTGAAGGTTGTGAACAAGTCACCAAGTAACTCAGAGTTGTTTGTTTGTGTTGTGTTCCAGGGTTGTCTCCCTTCTGCCCCATCACTGCCAGCCAGTGAGGCAAACATGCTCTGGGGCCATCATGCCATGCTTATGCAGCCCTTCTCTCCCTTAACTCACATAACAGATCCAAGCCCTCCTCAAGGCTAAAAAGAAAAAATATGAGAAAAGCAGTAAAAATAGAATTGAAAGTATAATGTAGTGAAAAAAAAAAAAAGAGGGCTAAAGTAAACACCTTCAGAAAGGCTAGATTCATACCCCATTGTTTTCATGTAGAGATAGCAATTCAAACCAAATAATCTCACTCGACTTTCAATTATCTTGCAAGATAAAATCATTTTATCAACTCCCAGCTTCCCCTCCAAACCAGAACAAGTCTCTGCACAATCTGCTGAGCAGTATCTTTTAAACAAATGAGTATTAAAAAAAAAAACCCACAAACCTATGAGCAAGTGTAAACTGCCTTTATGGATTCCATGGCGAAAGAAAATCTATATATCTGTTCTAAATGATGTCTTATTTTATAAGTGATCTCCAGCAGGACAAAGCTGCTATAAACTGGACAAAATATCTAGGGTATTTTTAGCCCTGGTAGTACATAGTTGTACTTCTTCCCCTAACTCATTTACAGTATCTTCCTCAAACTCATTATAAAACATCTCTTTCATTGCTGCTTTGTATGAATCTCTGATTCAATTTCATTGTGGAATTCAGTCATTACTTCCAGCACCCCCAAAGGAAACTTTCTGCTTTATTCATAAAGCTAAGAGGAGGTGGGAAACAGGAAGAGATTTGGTGAGAAATGTTTTGAGAAAGATGCTTTTTCTAAGATAAAACTTTGTGAGAAGATGACAGGGTACAGGTGACCTTTCTCAGGGAGAACTGCTCAGCTCTTGAGTGATGGTTTTGATCAGACCCCACAAGAAAGATATCCTTGCAAGCTGAGCTCCCTTCCTCCCTACGAGGGATGGGGGCTCTTCTATTTTAGACTTGGATTTGCTACTGAGTTGTGCAATTTAATCTCTTTCTGGCTCAAGGAACATCTCATTATTTACACAAAATATTACAACTCTTACATGAGGAGCAGGGACAAGTTCAACTAAAGGCCTTCTAGCAATCTAAATCCTTGCTTTGAAGCAGACAGACTGGAATCTTAGTTTTCTTCAGCCAAAAGAAGGTAATGACCTGCTCTGTGATCAGCTGTTTTCAATTTTTGCAAGTTATTTTAAAAGAAGCCTGTGCTTTCACCCTAGTGTAAAATGGGAACATTGGCTTGAAATATCAGAAGATTTCAAAGACACCTGCTTTCCACAACTGCATATCAATATTGTTATCTTCTGTGGCAAAAGGTGCTGAGGACATGTTGACTGTGGAGATGATGATGACAACAGAAAATGAGGTAAAGCATCTTCAGAGCTGTAAGTCCTAGCATGAGCCTTGTAAGACTTTGGCCTCTTTAAATCCAATCCCTAAAGAAAAAATGTTGGACTTGGACTAAGTGTACACTCAACAGAGTAGGAAGTTTCCCTTTTCTGGGTCAGAACAAATTGAATAACTCTTACAGATGACAATGCATGGCAGATGGAACAGGTCCTGAAAAGGAAGAGTTTGTTCCCTTTTCTCTTAGTCCAGTGACCTAATAAATCCCAGAGGAAGAAATGTTAAGGGCAAAGATAATCAGTATTTAGTATCATCATTATTGATGGTAAGAACAGACCATAATCTTTGAAAAGACTAACATAGATTTGGGTGGGAAAAGAAATACCTCAAACAAATTAAAGGCACTACTTTCATAAATACATCTGTTTAAAAGTGTTATCCATGTAAAAATTTCCATAGTAGCGTTCCAGAAGTTATTTTCTGGTGATTGTCTCAAAGACTTTCTTGCTGTTCTAAAGACTGACTGCCATGAATTTTTATCTTCTTGTATCTGTTTCCAACATTACAATGGCTGATGTCTATTTTCCCTATTTTCTTTGTTCAGTGACAATAAATCCATGCTATTATTCTTCACAAGATTATTTTCACGAGCCCCATTTAGGGGAATGACCTCTACTGTTGTTTACTCCTTACATTCAGATGTACTAGTAAACAATTAGTGCTAACAAACAAGAAACTGAGACTGAAATAACAGAAATCTGTCCCACAATAATCAATCATGCAGATTTTTCATCAGCATTATGAGTCACTGTCCTCTACACTAATTATTACTTTCTTCTTGCTACTAAACCAGCATCATTTTCAACTGAACACGTCCTCAATTCTTAATTAGAGAATTGTGCCTTTTTGGATATGTAGCAAAATCCTTTTTAGAAAAAGTCTCAATTTCTATTCATAATACTTCTTTTTTTTTTTTTTTTTTTCCTCTTGTGGTCTGCTTTACCTCTAATATTTCTTCAGCTCTGAAAAATCATCCTTATTAAGGAAAAAGAAATACAAGAAAACATGTTAATAAGAACACTGTTCCCTGCCCACATTAAATGTAATTGGGTCATGATCACTGGTGTCTAGGTAACCACAAACTCCCACAACAAAGATTAATTCATCATTTCCTGTTACAAGGGAGTCCAAAATATAGCTATAGTGGATACTATGTCTTTTGTGTTACATATTAGTCATCTCTACTGTTTAGAATCTTTGATAGTATTTACTGCTGCCACATGAAATCTCAAGTAGATCTCACCCAAACTGAAATTCATGGCTACACATTTACTTTCTCTGTATGGAATACAAGTGCTTCTGAGGCAGTTTATCCCATTTTCTAGCTTAATTCAGTGTGCCAGGCAGGATCATTTCCTAGATTTTGCCATCCTACCTGCAGTATGCAGACCTGAATTATCAGTAAATGAAGATGTAGCACAGTGCCATTCCCCTCGTCCCAGCCAGATAAGCTACTGCCCTTTCTGTCCTCCCCAAGCAGGGAACAGGCCAGTAGCTGGAGATGTTTAAATTCAAAAAGTAAAATTCCTAAATTTTCCTAGCAAGGTCCAGCACAGCCAGTTAAATTACACCTTTTCAACAGAGATAATCTGTTATTTAGTCTTGCTCATTGCTCTTTAGCAGTAGTATGGAGACATTTGAGAGATTACTGCACCTACAGTTTTTCCTGCACTGGTTCAGTTTATTTATGACAAGGTGTTTGAGTTTGAACTGCATTTGTTTTCACAGGGTTTGCCCTCCTACCACTTCATGAAAGATTAGTTCTCTTCCTCCCAAGTGCAAGGGACCCTCATCCACGTGATCTCCCTGTGCACTGGAACATGGCTCACTTCTCCAAAAAAAGATCTACTTCAGAGCAATTTCTGCAACCAGCAGTTATCTTTCATTCCTCCTCTGATTTACACCTTTAAAAAACTCTCTGGTAAAACCACCAAGATTTTTGTCATTCCTTTTCATCAAAAGCCCTGAAGAATCCCTTCATCCACCACTCCACGTGTTTCTCTGCTGTCTGTTCCCAAAATGCATCACCCAGCTGTGCCTTTGCCTCTCATACTTCTGGTCCAGACAGACAATGCCCTGCCACATTGTACTTGTGTTTACTCCTCTGTCCACTTTTGCTAAGTGAGGCTCATTTGTGACAACTACTTAGTTGAAAATATCCCACTGGTTGGTTGTTTTGCAGCAAAAGACATTCAGAGATATCCTGATTCTCAATGGAAAAGAGTATCACACACCATCAGCATTGAATATCTCTAGATTATCTCTCTTCTCTGGGCCATAACCAGCATATTTTTTATTATTATTTCTACTGTCTTCAGCCCCCTCAGGTCTGAACCTTCCCTGCTTATGCAAGGGAAGTACAAGTATGCAAATGATTTCTGAATTGTTCCCAATATTTGCATCTCTGCAAGTTGCTGGCTGTGCCAAAATGTCTCTTTCTAGACCACATATCTTCACTTGTAGATCTCCCACCATCTGGCAGCACATGCATTCCTTAGACAAAAATTAGGCTATAACACATCCAAGGCAGATCACAGCAGGTTTTTTTTGTTTTTGTTTCATCATCCACATGCAGGATGCAATGCAGGGTCTTACCTAAAGATAAGCCATAAAACTTCAAATTCCATCCCAAACTAGGTTTATCAACTTCTGTCTCAGAGTTCATCTGGCATAAGCATACACTCACAAGTTTATCACACACTGAAGCACATATTTCTGCTCTGGTATTCAAACCCAAAGTGTTTACAATTTGGTTTGGCTTAATTTACTTTCGAAATGAGTTAAGCCAAATTTAATTAAGGGCACCTTAATTCTGCTTCACAGTGTTGACATGGAGCTTAATATGGTTTAGCACAAGAATTTCCACTTGCACCTTTAGCTAATTCAGAGGCACTTTCCTGCATGTTCTGATATAGACAAACTATTAAAGAATTAAGCATGTTTAATTAATTATCAAAAAAGACTGAAAGGTCACTTAGGTTGCATTGTGTAAGTACCTTCAAGAGAACAAACTAGTAAGTTACTAACAATCTCTCTAAACTAACACAGAAAACACAAATGCAGCTAAAACATGAGGCAGATGAATCCAAATGCAAATGAGGCAATAATATTTAACAGTTACTGACACCTAGAAAATGCCAAGGGACCAGATAGATTTCCAATCCTGTGATATTCTCAAATCCAGCCTGGATATTTTCCTGGTTGCACAAACACAAGTTAACAGGCTTTGTACAAAGCTGCCTGGGTGAAGCCCAAAGGCTTATGAAGTAGAAGAGGTCAAACTAGAAGAACTAACAGTCTCACCTAAGCATCAAAGCTTCATGAATTTGTTATTAAGATTCTGTTTTCAGTGCTTAATACCTTTCCCGGCAACAGCAGCCTTCCCTGCTACACCACAGGCTGCACCTGGACATGGCAGAGGAGGGCAGGAGAACAGAGCCCCCTTTGCTCTTGCTGGGACTCTGGAACATTTGTCAAATCTTCAGAGCAGACTTGAGACACAATTCCAGAAAGGCCGTGGAGCTGCTACACAGGACACTCTTATCATACCCAGGGAGCTGCAGGAGGAGCAGAATTTCCAGATGTGGATTCGTGCAATATTCACATACTCTAGCTGGAAGACCTGACTGTACTTGAGGACAAGCCCACCAAATGGCAGAGTTTGCTGACACACAGGTATTATTTATGATGTTTAAAGTACCAGCAAAGGGCATGTGTTCTGATTTAAGCAAAAAAATTGCCAGCGCTCTGTAAGTAAGGAAGGAACTTAGTACTTTCAGTGCAGAGAAATAATAATCAGATCTGCTGTATTGGGCAATTGGAACCAATTTTTGTGGCAGAAAGAAAAAAATAGAGAAAAGGTAACAATCATTTAAAGAGTTCAGCACACCTGAAAAAAGAAAACAAACATCTGGATTGGAAACAAAACAAGGAAATGAACCAAACAGACAAGAGCTGGGTGGAAGCAGGATGTATCTGCAGATTTTGAGACTGAAAAAAATGAACAGACCATCTAGTGGGATTTTAGGGGAGATCAGACCAGGGGACCTGCATAGCAGGTACATAAAACAGAGGCATGAGGATGGCTGTGAGCATGGGTACAGAGCCAACAGACTGGGAACTACTGCAGCTGGGGGAAGCACATTTTACAAGGATACAGAAACCAGGCAAAGGAAGATTAGATTTCAAAATATAGTTTGTGCTTAATAACACACAGCATATACAAATTATGGGCATCAACCAGTAGAATTCACTGCTGCAGAAAGCCCTGTCTGATAGAAGATTAGAAAAGAGAACGAAAAAGCGACATAATTATTCACAGAGAGCGTAGCTCATTATTCTAAGTTTTGAAAATGATAATCAGGGCTCATGTTGTAGTGTATGAAGCAGAGGAGAGGCAGGTCAGGCTGGTAGGATTATTTCCTTTCTGTGTCTTAGTGTAATTGAATCAGTTGCCTTACAGGCAGGTTTTGTTTTCTTCAGAGCAGTGAGGAACCAGTGTCTGCACAAGGCAGGATACCTGATTATATGGACCAATGATCTGATCCAGCATGGCAAATGTTATGATCCTAAGAGGAAAAAAAATCATCTTTACAGAAAATCCTGTAATCAAAAACTTTGAACTTGAGATGCTTCTAAAAATCCATGCATAGTCAAAGGCAAACATGGCTCTTTTAGCCTGTGCTTTTCCACCTACCCATTCTTATTTTCTATGCCTGAGGAGTTCATGATTAGACTAGGAGCTTCATCAAAGGGCAATTTTCAGCTGCCAAATAGATTTGTACAATAAATCCACACGGGGCCAGATTAACAAGCAAGAGAGACATCAGAAATCAAAAAGCTAGCTGCTGTAATTCCCCAGAAAACTTGAAAGGATGATGTGCAATGATATTTGGGCATTTAAAGGGGCACCACTGAAATGCTGCAGTTAGTTTTCATTAGGAATGCTGCTTTTCTATCCCTTATCCTCCCCAAGAGTTTTTTTTTCTTTAGAAGACTGAGATCCCATGGACATTTAAGGTCATGCCATTCAGGATTTCTTAGTGGACTTCAAATAAAACAGTAATATTTCATCCAGAAAAAATATGTGTGTATGTGTGTGTGACTGCAGTTGTATGATTTGTCAGAATAATATTTAAAATAGAAAATGAAAAATAATCTTTAAACATCGAGTTTGCTTTACTTCTATACTTTTTCTGTTTGCTCTAATAATTTGTACTGTGAATGTAGTTAAGGCTCTAACATCTGAAGTCGAACCAGGCCCTCAGCTATGCCCATAAACTGAATAAACACAATTCAGAGATTAGCTTGACCATAAATTGCTAGGCATTTTCAGCCCTCTGGCACTACAAAAGACTGTTTGACTTCTGAGCATGACAGCACTGATTTTAATACCAGGAGAGCTTGTTCCTCCTTGCAGCACAAGGCCAAACCTACTCCCTCAATCACAGGGTGACAGCACTTGTTGTTTTTATGTCTCCACACAAGCACACTGGTTTTGTTCATTTTCAAATGGGGACACAATAGCAGTCACTTGTCAGCAGAGTGGAAGTGTGGAGGTGAGCCATTGATTCATGTCTTGTTCCCTCACAAAATGCAATTTCTTCTCCATTGCAACCTCAAGTGCAATAGCAAATAGCTTTTTTGCTTCAAGCACCCGGGCTGCCCAGATTGATAACGTCAAAAAACCCCCAAGATTCCTCCATGTAGTCCTGCTCTCTCAAATTCTGGAAGATGGATATGACAGAACACTTGCATGTCTGACTCTATGCAGTCTTGTTGCTCATCCACTTTGTAGAGAAACAGTTTGATAGTCTCTGTCAGTACCTATCACCTCCTTTCTGGAGTACAGGTTTGGAATATGGGAAGACTGGCCTGCAACCAAGTATCTGGGGAAGTGAAAAAGCAGATGAGGGGGAAAAACAACCCCATAAACAAACTAGAAGCATCCGTTGTTTACAACACACTGGGGAAAAATAGAAATTTAAAGGAAGATCAGCATTCACCCAAGCATTATTCAAGATGATGCCTGTTTTCCACTCCCCAGCCCGAGGAGCTTGCTATGTCTCTAGGTTTAACAAAAAGCCAACTACCAGCTAGAACACATCATTCACATCATAAGCAAGTGAAAGGAATGTAGAAGACTTTCAGGATTTCTTCGAGCAAGCTCTCCAAGGGTGAGTCCCAAGCAGGAGGGGTAAACAGCAGAGTTAACACAACTGTATGGCAAGGTTGGGCCAAAACAGAGGTATATGACAGCTCTGCTCTTCTATTCTACATGCTGGCCATGTCCTCTGAATCTCAACAGAACTGCATTTGCAGAGTCAAATATGTTATGATCTCACCTCTGTTGTCATGTTTTATTTTAACCATATGGCATGGGACATCTTCTCAAGGTCATAACAAGTCAGGCATACAGCTGGCTCAACATCTCAAAGAATTAAAATAAGATGTGAAAAATTAATTCAGTATCTTCATTCATGATGCAGTTAGCACCAGTGACAATCTTGTGGCGTACACATAAAAAGAAATCAATTCCAATATATCATTCCTTGGGTACCCATCAATAACGAGAAGGAATAAATACTGTTCCCCAGTGCCCCTGATAATTCTTGCATTGGGTTTTAGGGCTTTCTGGGTGCTTTGGGAACAGGTAAGCTAAAGAAAGCTCCCTGCTGCTCTTCTCCAGCATCTTTCTCCCCTGTTTTGAGAAACAGTGTGAGTTCAAACAGAATGGAACACTCTTCCATCCCCCAACACTCAGATTTTCCAGCCCAGGAAGAGCAAAACAGATGGCCTGAGCAACAGCTGAAACCCACTGCAGCAGGTGCTGGGAAGGACAATTTTCCAAAGTGTCTTTCAAGGCACCATCCATGGGATGCCTCACCAGATGGAGCAGTGCAGGCAGCCACCCCTGCACTGACTCCTCAAAAGAGTTAAAGATTCATTCAGTCACGATGGGAAAGCATTTGTCTGTATTTAGAGCAGCAAACTCAGCCTATTGGCCTGAGGGCCCATGGCTTTTCCAGTCATTCACAAAACACCAACTTTTGGCAAAAGTGGAAGGAAGAGCTGAGTGTTCTCAGCAAAAACTTTAATGCAGTCACACTAATGACAGAAAATGGGTTTTAACCTTATATAGGGTTAGAAATCCCCAAACCAACTCCCCTGACAAAAAATAAAAAAGGAAAAAAAGAAAAAAAAAAAAAAAAAAAGAAATAAGCCCTCTTTAGATGTGATAATAAGAAAAATGACCCTACCCAATGACCAAACTTTTCCAAAACAGCAAGGTTAACTGACTCTGCAGTGAATCAGGAAATGGGAAAACAGAGTATGGAGACCAGCATTACCTGCTTGCAAACTTTACAGACTCAACTAAATGCGTATAAATAGCCTTCCCATATGGCAACATTGAGCACCTTCAACAAAAATTAGCAGATAGCAAAAACGTCCATGGCTTTTGGAAACAAAGATGGTATTTAGATCTCATGTGCTTTTGGCCACACTTGCCTTAACACACCTGTCTTATTCCCCATCAAGAAGGATGAAGTCTGCTGGGGTGGTCCTAGAGACAAACTCTGGTTTTTGTGTAGATATAAGGCCCAAAGAATCCCCACAATGTTCTGTAATCTGCTTTTTCAAACAGAAAGCTAAAATCAACACACCTTCAAACAGATCTGAGCACAGTTAAACAGGTGATTTCTCAGTTAGCATCCTGTCAAATAGTGAAACAAGCAAACCAATAAAAAACACTTAACAAGAGGAAATACTCCTGCAGTCAATACAAGAGTTCCATATAAGAATTTCATCCAAGAACCTTGAAGATTTAAGTATCTACAAGAAAGATAAACACCCGCCATCTCTGATTTGTTTGCTCAGACATCCCTTGTCTCTTATTCCCCCACTTCCTAAATGCCATTAGTCCCTCCAAAGCTCTCCAAGTGAGGCCCACAGTCCTAAAAGGTACAATTAGAATATCTTACAAAATGAATCACCAGTCAATTAGTGCAAGGGGTGGGCAGAAATAACAGAGGCAGAGGGAAATAAAGCAAACAGGATGCAAACTTTTGCCTTGGGTAACAACTTAAGAAGAGGGGAAAAAATAACACCCTTAATTTGAACCATCAGTCCTTAGATTAATATTAGATAACTGGCTTTTTTCCTATACTTTTCTTGCTGTTACAGCTGCTTCCAATTTGAGCCACTTTGGACCAGAGCTAGAAGCAGACCTATCAGAAAGAAAAATTATTCTTTCTTATTCTCAGCATCTGCTTTAGAATGAGATCTCTAGAGCACCAAGGGTCAGCTAAAAAACACACATTTTAGAGATGATTTTTTTTAAAAAAAGAAGCTTTTGAATGCTTTTGAGACTTACTCATACTCAGGAAAAGGATAAGCTCTGGGGCACAAAAGAAATCAGAAATGGCAAAAAGTCTGTCAGACTTGCAAAAATGATGTAATAATTTTCCAGGAATGTACACCAAAAAGCATAGAATATATCCTATTTCTTTACCTTTTCTGTCTACAACTATTTATCAAACATACTTTATGGCAAGAATATTGCTGAAATCATTTTTGTTGGTGGCTGAATACTGGCAAGAGGCCAAATTAACATTATTTGCAAGTTTCTGCACCAGACTTCCAATTACAAGAACAATATACATCTTACTGGAGAACAGAAGCAGCATCATGTGACCTGCAAACTCCATCAAAACAACTCAATTTCGGACTATTAACTGTAATAGACTGCTTATGAATAAAACATACGTTAAAAATTCCTCAAAGAAATTTGGTAAGCAATCTTCAAAAGTAAGGAAGATAAAGAAAATATTTAATTGTGTACTGGTAATTATGAAGAAACACTGCTGCAATTCAATGGTCAATCATACACAGGGAACAATTTGGCTCATCTGAGCAGAAGGAGATCAAACCAGAGAAGGCCTCTTCTGGATGAGAAAGAGGGAAGCCTTTCATCTTGGTAGATTGCTTTAGTTCAGCCACTCTTCCATGGCTAAACACTGATTCATCACTCATTCTAAATATGTCAGCCCATGCTGGCCAGGCTAAAGGAGATGGATAATGTTAGACCTTCTAATTAGACTAACTGACACCACTTCTGTTCAGCAAAGATTTTTTTTAATTAATATCAAGAGAGTAGCTTATGAACATTGTATGACCACACTGCTCAGTGCTGAGGTCTCCCATTCCAGTGTCTCTGCCAAGGGATGGCTTTTTCCTCTAATCAAGTCCAATGAGAAAATCTGGAGTATTCAATTCCTCTGATTTAGAAGAATTAAAATGGACAGGGAAAAAACCTATTAATTCTCAGCCCTCCCAAAAGCTTTCTTCAAAGAGGGACCCATACCAGCAGTAAAACCCCCTTCACAGGACACCGTCAAGATACCTGCAATAATTTTAAAACTCATTTTTTACTCCTTGTTGTTTATAATCCGTCTGAAGCAAAGAACTAAAATCTATTTCCATTAGTACTCCACCTCCTCCATCAGGCACACCACACCAAGGAAACTGCTTTTCCAACATAGCATGTACACACAGAGCATGAAGCTCGATTTTTTAGATTAGCTGTATTACCAAGACATATGGTTTGGAACTCAGCTGCACACCCTGGCACCAAAGGTATTAACTTGGAGGATGATGGATGCAGTAATGAATGGAGCAGCACAGTGGAATGTGCTATAGAAAAGTCTTAATTAGCAGGTAACAAGGAATCAAGAAGAATGGTGAAAGAGTGTGACACGACAGAAGAGCAGTTTTGCCAGGGTCATGGCTGGACCTGTGCTCAGAACTCCTCACAGCACAGCCTTGAATTCAGTCTTTTCAAAACCAAATATGAGAAAGGGGGCAGCAATTGAAATCAAGTTAAGCTGGAGTGGTAAAAACTCCAACGAGGGACCAATGCAGACAGTCATCAGTTGAGAAAAGAAATTAGAAGGGGTTTATTGTTTTATTATTAATATTTTCTTGTTTGACCACAGGGTTGTAAACTGGCAGAAACAGGAGGCAAAACTCCCAGTGGAACTTCGTTGTTTCGTTTTTAGCAACTTTCAAATGGAGATAGGACTCCTCTAAGACTGATTTGGGCAATCCAGACGAGTTGAAAAAGAATTTGGATATTTTACCACCTTCTTTTCTTGTTCCTAGGTTGAACAAAACCTTAGATAAGATCAATAGTTTCTTTAGTTTTATGTTTTGCTTCCTTAAGGGGAGTTGGCTTATTGCATTTCCATTGATCACACTGGACAGGGAGATTCGTCAGACAAACCATCTATTTTCTCTTTTCATTTTCACCCTCCTCTCCGTTTGAAATAAAATAACTTTTAAAAGAAGCTGGGGTCACTATTGTTTCTCATTTACATATCAATAGTACCAAATTCCTGCCTTATCTTTCTGTCACTAAAGTATTTTAAAATTTCAGTCCAAGAGAGGGGACACACATACAGGAAGAAAGCTCTCAGAGCTTTTCTATGTGGAAAACTAAGTTCTGGTTTACCTAAGCCC
This sequence comes from Rhipidura dahli, assembly GCA_013399225.1. Taxonomy (NCBI): domain Eukaryota; kingdom Metazoa; phylum Chordata; class Aves; order Passeriformes; family Rhipiduridae; genus Rhipidura; species Rhipidura dahli. Next base: position 393,910 of record VXAC01006556.1, on the reverse strand, counting down.
TCACTCGACCTGTGGTGAGATGGGGTACAATTGACAGCCTTGTGCAATTAATATTTTAACCTTCTGTAGCCTCTATACAGCTTTCTTGTTCTTCCTAAATCCTTTGCACAACCCCCATCAGATGCCTCTGTGCAGCTCCAAGCGCTGTACCTGCGCTCACAGGCAGCAAAGCAGCTGCTTCAATGAATTCCTTCCATCACTTGAAAGCTGAAAAGAAGCTAAAGGCCAGATCTGCTGCTCTCTAATAGAAGTCTGACCACTGATTCACTGCATGATGCTGGACTTGGGAGCCTCTACTGCATTTAGCGAGACATTTTGAATCCTTGCTTCTGTTTGCACTGTACTGCAAGGTGCAAAAATTAACAAAAACATAGGGGTGTGCTTGTTCAGGAGAAATTCTGCATATATTCCTACAGAGAGATCAGTCATATGTAATTAAAAAACTGACTCAGTGATCCACAGTTAAACAAATCTTCTAAACCAAATATCAGAAAGCTCCAAGTATAGGATGTTGACATCTCCTGCCTGAGCATTAGAGTCACTCTATTGCTTAGACACACATCCAACTTCAGGATCCAAGAGTGAAGAACTCAGGTTGAAGCCACTAGAAAAACATGACCTTTTATGTGATTAATTTCAAGTTTACAAGAATGATTTCAGGGCTCCAAGATACTGATGAAGTAGCTTTGGCATGATAGATGGAAGCTGAGGATTAAATGGTATTTATGCATCAAAATCTTACTTCAGTCTGTCTATTCCACACTCTTACTAATCCACTTGTAAGAGCAAGTAAATAGGACCAACTCTAAAGATCACTAAAAAGAAGAGGAAATAGCTTATAAGTACCCATTTTCTGGAAGAGATACTGTATGTATTTATGTGAAAGTCCAGTTTAATCAACATAAGAAATTATATTCTGATACTAACAAGTTGGGTACTTAGTGCACTGGGAAAAAAATAGTGGAAATACTTTAAATCTGCCTGAAACACAAAAGCTGCAGAAAGTGTTTGTATTATCCTTATGATAGAGAAATGGTGAAGAAATTCTTCCTAATGTGAATGTTCATGTACCCCCCATCTTTGAGATAAATCATAACTTGATTAAAAAAAAAAAAAAAACAAAAACCAAAAAAAAACCAACCAAACAAGGATATGTGACCTCATAAACATAACCCAATGATCCAATTAAGATTCAGCTTTTCAGGGCATTCAGAATGGAAATTTCAGAACTGCTCTTCCTTGAGAGCCATGGGAACATTGGATTCCCTCACCAGGCATGAGACCTCATTTATGAATTTGTTCTTGTCCTTAGTGGCTGCCTGGGGCCCTGATCAGTGACAAAAAAGAGGATAAGAAAGAACATAGAAAACAATTTCATGCATTTTAAGATAGTTCTTTTCCTACTATTTTAAGCATCTAATGACACAAAAGAAGCAAGTTTGGTTAAGACCCCACAGATGCAGATGGAGAAGGAGTCATTAGACACTGATACAACCTGATCTGGTTTTAGACCTCACCGTGGTTATCTAAGAAATCAGTGAAATCCTCCTCCACAGAGATCATTTGGAGTTTTATCATTGATTTCAGTCAAAGCAGATTTTCCCTCACTGTCTAAAGAGATTCAAACCCACTGTCTTGACCCGTGGTGCCTATTAAAAAGCCATTAGCACTTCTCAGGAGTAGGGAGCGTTAGCTATAATTGCCCTGGGCATTACACTCTCTTGATTTTAACTGTCTGCTGTTTTTTAATTCTGCCTTTCCTGTCCTGGAATTGATGTGTGTATAGCAGAACATGGTTAAAACAGCAGCTGAATACTTCCTGCTACATTCTACAGAGAGGTAAAAGGATTAGTATAGAGCTCACAAAGATAATAATTTGAATGTCTTATTAATTAATTGTTATTTGTAATAATGGCTCTTTCCTTAAGGGTCTTTCAGGATCCTTAACTGCTTATTAATGTTGTACAGATAAGGATTGCTCCCTAGTGGAAGAAATGAGGTGGAATGTAGAAGCCTTTCAAATGAAAGCAACAGGTTTGGAATAAGAAGAAGCAAAAAATTTCATCATTTGAATGAATGGAGAATTATGATCACTCAAATACAATTGCCAGACTTTATCCTGTATGCTTAAAAATTGCCAGATCTTCCAGACTGAAGCCTGATGCATTTGGTACAAGTACAGCTCTTCCTACCAACCTCCCCTGACGTGGAATTTGGGTCTGTCTAGATCACAGTCTCAGGCATAGTCTGAATTTATTGATATCTGTCAAAAGCAGCCTTAGATTGGCTACCTCTCCCTGTCACTAAACTCCAAATGCAGGATTTTCAATGCAGGCTCTTAAATTTAGCCAGGTGAGTGCTCAGGCAATGAGCCTGTACCAACGAGTATTCCAGTTAATTACCTTAGAATTAGGCTCCGAAATATCCATATGACCTGCCAGAATTTTTATTACAGGACGGTGAAAGCCCTTGTAAGGATAAGTGCCCTAAATCATCCCCAAAACATTCCTTTCTCCAGCTCAGTGCTTTTGGCTGCAAACTGGACTTTCCTTTTATTTCCCTGCTGAATGAAACCTCAGAGAGGGACTCTACTTTCCTGGCATGGAAGGTAAAAGAATGAGGGGTAAAAGAATAAGATTCCCCTGAAGAGAAACTCTGGCCACACGGATGTGGAAAGAGCAGACACTGCTCAGCAATGGCCTTCTCCTCCATCCAAGCTCAGGAGATGTTCATTTGGAGGGTGGAACAGGGTTTTTTGCAAGATTTACTCACTCTGTAGAGTCCATGGCTGCAGCTGCAGTAGGTGCTTTCCATGGTGTAGCTCCTCAGCACCCCCATTTCCTTCCACACCACCACCCGGGCTGTCGACGCCCGGGACTTCTCCACCAGGAAGCTGCAGCTGTTCATGACAAATGCAGGGGCCACTTTATCCAGGATTTTGGGAAGAGTCTACGAGAAAATGAATGGCACAGATGTGCACGTGTTGTTGATAACACACACACAAGTACAGATAGACCTGTGCTTTAATGTGTCCATAATCAAATCTATCCATAGATAGTTACTGAGAGCTCCAATCCGTGCACTATGTCCATCCCACGTGAAACCCTCAGATTCTAACATCTGTTTCATTCCAAATACTAAAATGCAAGCTTTCCAGTAGACTTGACAGATCTCATTAAAAATCAAACATTTTCACACCCAATAGTCTGGGACTGCTGAAGACAGAGTTTTGTTCTCAAGATGCTTCAGCCAAGCTGCACCTTCCCATGGAGTTGCTCTGTTGTCTGTACCTGACATCCCTATTCTCCCCTCTACAGTTATGTTATATCTCCTCCCACCATAAATCCATGGTTTAACAGGGGATTGAGTAATGAGAGGAATTTTGTCTGAAGCTGGTACAGAGCAGAGAAAAGGGATGTGTTTTCTCATAGAAGGTCACACATAATTATGTGAAAATAAAGCTCAGCATTTAAGTAACTTGTATTGTGAAACAAACCAAAATATTCTTATACAGTTCATTTCAAGAATCACAATAATAAAACCAGCAAATATCATATCTTAGATCTTATCACATCTGAGTGTTTTTCTTTCTCTCAAAATCATATTTCCCTACAAAGTCTATAAACACGCCTGAAGTATCAAATATTCCATCAGTACAGAGGCAACAGTTACTTAGCCATTGCAGACGGCTAAATGTGTTATTTTCACACTCTGTAAAAACAGGTGACAGCTAGAATAGAGCACACCTAGTGCTAATGAATAGACTGGTCTGTTGGATACAGGGTATGCACATACACATGGGTTATGTACATGTGTGTCTGGACTTCAGTGCTGCTACACCAACCACAACATTTGTCAAAACACCATTTGATCCACCCAGGGGAGACCAAGCAGAATTAGAACATTCCTTATTCGTTTTATGACAGTTTTCTTAAAACACTTGAACCAAATGGAATCCTACAGAAGGAGCTCCAACATATTGCTAGTGGCATTTACCCTTGCATTTCATTCGGTTTGGGTAGTGAAAACTAACCAACTTATTTCACTTTACAGCAACCATCAGTTTCACCAGTTCTAAAGAACTGCAGAAGTCTTTTTGCACTTTACTTCACACTACTGTATGGGAATATTTGGTTTGTAGGTGACTAAATAATGTCTTTTCCTAAAACATGTTCAATATGAGTGATAAATTGGTGTAAATTATTTTGCAGCATCTCTTGCAAATGATTTAACCACATATCTTTCATTTGTACATATTTCATTTTTCAGTATATTTTGGCTGCAGCCATCACTGGTCTCCTCCAGTTTCATAAAAAGTCAATTTTTCAGATGAAATAAACCAAGGTAGAGAAAACTGGAACAAAGCAAAATATTTCACTTTAAATCTGAGACCACCTCAAGCCTCGATCTTAAGCCAAGATCTCCCGTGTGTTACTGAGAACTGCAGCACTCTCCTTCCTGTGGGCACACTGAACAGAGAAACCTTGAAAATTCACTTCTTGCTTTTGACAAAGCATCCAATATTTCTGCACTGCCCTCAGCCTGCTACTTGCTGCACAGACATCACACAATTGTACAGCTTCATGCACAGCTTCCAGGTTCTCCTGGGTTTTGACTGAGCAGGAAACCAAAAAAAAAAAAAAAAATGCAGCAGAACCATATAGCTCAGGTATTTATAAGCCTCAGCACAAGCATGAGACCCAGTTAAACTGTATGTGAACTCTATGTGCCCTTATCTGAACCTACACCCAAAATTTTATAACTTATCACATCAAATACTATAATCAGAACCCTAATCCAGTTTAGTTTCTTACAGCAATTCAAATTGCATGCATAATCAATCTTTTGCTTTTAATTAAATAAAAATAGGCAGGTAACAGCAATGTCTCTGTACACAGGTCTCATTTAGAAGCATTAGTGAACCTGAATTTAATATTCTTTTCATTTTACCAGCACTCACTGAATTTCCACAATAATGGCTCTTTCTTGTCTATTGATTCTTCTCATTAACAGTTGTCCTAGGTTACAATATATGTATTTAAGTATTATATGTAATTAAGTATTAAGTAGCTGCTATCACCTGATAACCCCACCCCTGATAACAGACAATGGGCCATCAAGAAACCACCACATGACTCATGGACTTATCTCACCCTATTGTGAGATGCTCCACCCAGGAGGGGGGAGCCGGGCATTCCCACCTGGATATAACCTGCCCTTAGAACTGCCTGGCCTCAGCCCTGTCTGCTGGGTGACCAGAGGACAAGAGCCACCACGGACCTTCAGCTGGAGACCGGACCTTCCATTGGATCATCGCTTCAACTGGACCACTTCATTTGGACTGCTGTCACCACCCTAACAGGGTGTCAGGTTGTATCTGACTTTGTCAGTGCTTTCTCCTTATATTATTTCACTTCTTTCTAATTTTTCCTGTTAATTTTAATCCTGATTTGTGATCTCCCACTGGTTTGTTTTCAAACCAATACAACTGTCTTTCAACAGTATATTTTGCGTGCAAATGCATCCCTTTAAAGTATGCTTTTATGACAGTGCACCAGTGTGACCATGTTCCATGTCTCTCATGCGTCTGGATCCATCACGTGTGACAGCAAAGGAAGCTACTCCACTTGCACTGGACCCTGCCCATAAACCTCCAATCCCATTTGAAAGGATAGAATTATATTTCTTTACTAACTTCCCTGCAGAGATTGCTGTCAAAGGGGCCTGGAATGTTTATCAAAAGGTTGGGATTGCGATGCCAACACTGTGCAAGTCACCCAAGGCCACCAGCTATTAAAGGCAAGGAGGACTCTGCACACTGCCAAGGGCTACAGCTGAATCTGTAACGTATGAGGCAAAGGCTCTTCCAAAACCCATAATTTTCTTGAGGTATTTGCTTTCTGTTCCTGGGGAGAAAAATCAATCATGGAGGCCAGATTAATTCCCATTACCTAGAGAAGGCAAGAGAGAAATCTGTGCAAACGGTGCAAGGCAGCAGGTCTGAGGCAGGGCTGGGTGTCTGCCAGTTTGCACTTGCAGATGTGTCCCACTAGAGACCCAGTTCCCCCAGCCTAAACAGGGAGAGGGTGACCCATTGTCTGGGAGGACCCACCTCCCATTTTGTGCAAAAGAAAGGATTTGAGCAGTAGAAACCTTTCTTATGGGCCGCTGCAGAGTGTTCTTGGACAGCCTTGGAGCCTTTCCTCATTGCAGATTCAGGTCAGGCTCCAAATGCTGACAGCAACATTTGAATTCTGTCTGTGCAGCAGCGAGCTCTCCCCAGCCTTTGCAAGCCCCAGGAATTCAAACACAGCCAAAGATGCCCTGGCTGTGAGAACCCTCCCCGCTCTCCTCAGGAATCAATGATTGCCCAGGGACCCCTCACAGCCAACGCTGGAGCACTCCAGTGAAGTTTCACTGTGCAGCTCCATGAGATGAGCACGGAAAACACGACAGCCTCGTGGAAGGATAACGAGTATTTGTGCTGAAGTAGCAAAAAATTATACAGAGGCATAAACTGACAAAGGCTCTTCACCCTCTTTCAGGTTTGAGTGATCCAAGCTATAACTCTATAATAAGTTTAAGGCCACGATTAATGTTTTGTGAAATTAACATTTTTTAAGACTAGAACTGGTGCTTAGAAAATTATTTTTTTTCCAAAAAAAGATTTTTTAATTGGAAAATATAATTTAAACATACACAAAAAAAAAGAGAGAGAGATGGACAGGAAATCTGAAGAATGATTTGATGAACAAGAAATTTCCATGAAGAAGAAATAAAATAGAATTTAGAGTTTGGTCTAATTTAAAAAAAAAAAAATTTCCTAGGTATGACACCCAATGCTTGCTGTAGAGATAGCTTCACTGTGTTAAATTTGTTTGGCATCCACTCAATTATCTTGTGTTTTCAGTGGAACCAGGAGTAGTTTGTGATGAAGAAAATCAATTGAGCAGGACTGTGGAACACCATCATTTTCTCAGTTAACATTACAGAATTCCTATTTATTTTTGTATAATGAGAAGGGTGGTAGGACAAAATTATATGTATATTTAGAAGTTATAAAACACACAAAAATATGTCTGTCCCATTAGCCTGCAGCCAAATGTTATAGTGCATCATTTTACTAAAATGAAATAAATAGCAAATATACCATCAGTAGATGGGTCCCTTATATCTGGTGCATGAAGATGTCACATGTGACTCTAAATTCTCTGGACCATTATTCCTCTGGAGCAAGGAAAGCTTTCACCCTACTGCCAACATTTCTGAGATGACCTAATCTTAAATATTTTAAATTTATAAGCACATAGTATAAAAGACTGGTAATTAATCAAGGAACCAACTGGACCTACCCTGTAGCCAACATCTTCCGTGACAACTGCTGTGTCAACCATGCAGCCTGCTTGCCACAGTGTCTCTTTAATGCTGCAGCCATAGAGAAACACATTCTTTTTCTGGGAGTGCCCATGGTAGTCACAGAACACCTACAGAGAGGAAAAAACAAGGCAAAATCTTGGAAAGGTTTCTTGGTTCTTCATAGTAAGCACTACTAGACTATGGCAGGGAGGTGTTAATGTTTTTTTTTTTTTCCATGTCTCTTCAGAGAAGCTTAGACTCTGGGCCATGCCTTTGACCTGTGTCAGACTTCATTAGTCACTTGTATCTTGGTTTATTTATTTGATCTGACATGATCTCAGGGGTCCAGAGTCAAGCCTAGTGCACTTCTGTCTGCAGCAGAAATAAACATGACACCTGTGCAAGAATCCATGGCAACTCAGGGACCTAAAGGTTCATGGGAACTTGTGATAACACAGTGGAGCAATTTGTCAGGCTCTTTCTGCTTTAAAATCCTAATTCCATCTTTATCCTCATGTGGTTTGAAATCTATGCCTGCCCAAATGATTCATTATTGCTTTGTCATCTTTAAATTAAAAACCCATGCTACATAATTTTCAGGAAAATATAATTATGCAATTGTACTGTCAGATCTTTGCATGAATTCCTACAAGTCAAGCACAGAAAATGACCCACATTCAAGGCAAATAATCTCATTCCACACTAATCTACCTGTCCATCCAATCCATCTCTCATGTCAGCTGTCATATAAACCAGGCACAAGGCACATTCCCAGTTTCAGCAGAAGTTTTGTTTGCCTTTATAGGCAGATATTGATTCCCATGGAAATGAAAATCACAATTTAATGACCCAAGAGGTAAATATTGACCCAAGCCTTAAACAATAATCAATCTCAGTGCCCTCTGAGATATGAAGTCAATGTTCACACGGCTGTTACATATATTCTCCATGTCTTAATCAGGAATGTTCAGGAATCTGTCAATTAGAATAAAGTAATCTCTAAAGAGAAGGAATTATTTCATTTTAAACCAACATTCACTGTTGAGTAGAGAGGAGCTTCAAGATATCATTGAAACAGGTTTCCAGGACTTATTTGTTGGAGACAAATGAATAGGAAGGTAAAGAAAAATTATGGCTCCTTGTAGAGATGGGGGGGAAATATGGGGTGCAAGAAAAGGATCATAGAATCATTTATGTTGGAAGAAGTCTCTAAAATCATCAGGTCCAACCATTAACCCAGCACTGCAACCACTAAACCCTGTTCCCCAACAGCCACAGCTGCAAATCTTTTAGACACCTCCAAAGATGGCAACTCCATCACTGCTCTGCACAGCCTGTGCCATTGCTTGATAACCCTTCTGAGAAGAAATTTCTTCCTCACATCCCATCTAAACCTCTGCTGGCACACCTTGAGGCCATTTCCTCTTGTCCTGTCAATTCCTGTTTGGGAGAAGAGACTGACATCCACTCACTGTCATCTCAGGTATCCAGCCTGTCCAGGTCCCTCTGCAGAGCCTTCCTACCCTCCTGCAGATCAACACTCCCACCCATATTCTTACCTAAATACATACATGAGAGGGGAGAAACAGATGGAGAATATGAGCTTCTTCCACCAACTGTTAGGGCAAGACTTACCCTAGTTTGCTTATTTACCAGCTCCACAGTAACTAAGTTTAGCTGCAGCACGTCAGAGAGTTTATTTATCTGGGAACTGATCACATACATTCCTCAGCTCCTCTGACAGTGCCACACTGGAGAGGCTGAGGCACACATAATAACCAGTCAGATGGACATTTATACACATCCCATAACTTGCATGCTGCTGCTTCCTTTGTTTCCTGTCCTGTCAGCTTCCCTTCCCACACCACCACTCATTTCCAGATCTTTTTGTGGAGCCGGGGGCCTGCAGGTTCCACAGGTGAAGCATGAGAACAGCCACGTACCCAGAACCAACTCTGATCCATGCACAATCGTCCTGGAATGCCTCCTTCCAAAGAGCTGTGTTTGTTAATTATCTTAATGACAGATATTTTTCCAGCTAATGTTTCAGCAATGCATAGCCATAGCTTTGGTTAACCATAGTTACCACCTAAAATGTATTTCTGTGAATATCAAAGAGGATTTTACAGCTTTTGCCTTATTTCAAGGCAGAGAAGTCAGCTCAATTGGGTATCAATTACCTGGCAATTTACAGAATTACAACACACAAAAGACAATATATTACCTGCCTAAAATATTATTTATCAGAAGCCACGCAGAGATGATCAGAGTGGGGCTGCCTGATCAGTAGCAGGTCTATAATTCTGCACCTCAAGAAACCTGCAGACAGGTCCTTAGTGACAGGTCTGGAATGAGACTTCTTTACTGGTAAAGGATTACCAAGGCCAGGTTTTGTAATTTGGCAGCTGGTTCAGGCCATGGAATCTTTCACTGACTTCCACCAGCTCCCACAGTAGAAGCGTCAGTGACACTGAAAACACTTTCTTTCTTCTTCCAAGTTACATAACACTACATTTTAATTAATTTGACTGGATACTACAGTCACTCCCAATGTTTATACTCAATTACTCTCTACAGTACTCTCTCTTCTGCCTGATTTTCACATGACAGGGTAGCTTATGTCTCACCATTCCGCCAAGGCTAAGAGATATCTTGGAGTCTGAGCACCCAAAACAGAATTCTTCCTGAGATGAGTCTGGGCAAACACTGAGCAAACTTGGCATCTCCCAGTGCTTGTTCTCCAGCCTGTCCTTCCATATGGCTGGGACAGAGAGACACACAAACCAGTCAGACTCCCAAGCTAGCACCCACTGGGATATGACTCAAAGACATGCACAATTTTTTAATCTATTTAAAGTTATTTGTCAGCACTGATCATCCTAAAGGTAAGAACTGCCTTCTAGCTCAAAAACAACCCACCTTATGAGTCACAGAACCAAATACCTTTTAAAATAAAGGAAAAGCTATATATAAAGTGGAAAGCAAGAAAATCTGTTGGAAAACAGAAATTTTCGAAATTTCTTTTTCATGTAAAGTCTCTTTTTTCCCCCTTAATAACATTGTGACAGGACATTAAATGCCAGTTTTGACTTTCTTAAAAACTTTCTTCCTTAAACTCTGAATGAGTACATCCTTGCAGGCCATGCTTGTTTCCAAGCTTGATATAAAGCCTTTGAGAGGCAGCAAGCTCTCCTCAGAGCCTTCTGGTCCACTGAAAGTTCTTTCCCCTTTTAGGGCATCCTGCTCTTGACTAGAGATGAGACTCCCTGCCATGTCCCAGTGCATCCAGTCCCTTGCTCTCATTAGGGTTTCCACAGCCAAAAAGGGAAGCAAAAACCCCCACCATTTTACAGGCTGTTTTCTTGTTAACTAAAGAATTGAATAGGCTTTGAAAGGCTGCTGAAATTCTTTGCTTTTCTCCTTCAAGCAGCTTTTCATTGCTTTAAAGAAAGCGCTTGCACATCCCTGGGATAAGTTAAACCAAATCAGTTCACAGAAATCATTTGGCTATCAGTGAACTTGGCTCCATGGGATCTTAGAGGTTAAAAGGAAACCCAACAAAAACAAACAAAAAAAGACACCCCCCCCAAGCTCTCTTCTGAAGGAGGGAAAAGGCATTTTGAGAATGTATAAACTAAAATCAATGTGCTCTTCACAGGCAAAGAAAAATCAGTTTATGACGTCTGACATGCAGTCTGTGAGTGAGGGAGATGGTGGGATCAATAGCCTCCCTTCACTCAACAATGATGAAAACTTGTACCGAGCATTCCACTTTATGCACCTGGATATGACAAGGAGGGTCGTGTATCAAAAGAGGCCAGACAGCAAATTACAGGGTAGAACAAGACTCATCCTACATTGCTCTGAACCAAAGGGAAATGTTGGTGACTCAGTTTGCAACTCTGAGAGGAGTTTCCACAATATTCCCCAGCCCACAGAGATAAATGGCAGGGCTGTCAGCTTAGACAAAAAACCAAATCACTGCAAGAATTCTCTTAGAGAAGCTCACAGACATTTTCACCTTGTCTGGGGCTTTTCTCACCAAACCCAGAGGGACTTTGGTGCCCTTGGACATTTCCTGCCTGCTGTAGCTATCCCCAACAAACCTGCCAGTCCATGAGTCCACATCTGTTTGTCAACATTTGGAGCTCCTTGTGGTTTTCCTCCTGAGACCTCAGAACTATCTTTTCCTTCTGCTGGGTAACTGAGCAGATGGGATGGATCCCAGCCCTGTCCCAGTTGCAGCTTTGAGATAAGATCCATCTCATGAATCTCTGATAGCCCCAAAACCCAGTTCTTTTCTTCCCATTACTAACACAGCATGGAAGGTCACACACTTTGGGGGCTGCTTCCTCTGGTTTTGTGATTGCATGGGCTTCAGCACAGCCCATTTAGACTAAATTTTTCTGGAATTTCTCCTAACACTTCCATGAAGATAGCAATAACCTACTCATAATATTTAGCTTAGTTGGAGTACCTTGAGGCTATAAAGACCTTTAAGGAATTCACTTTCTCATCTTTATTCCCGCTGTACAGGGAGTCTGAAATTTGGAGTTGCTGGCTGGAAGATTCAAGAAGTGATAAATATTCAAGGCTTTCAAAACAATTCCATAAGATGAAAGTGTAACAGCACGTGATGCTCTGAAACCACTCCAGCTCTGCAGCAAGGCTGTTCACACAAGCACAATAATCAATCCATTCACAGAATCCCACAAAAGAACCTGGGAGAGACTCACCAGAGGAGCCCGGCCGATGCTGCGCAGGTAATGGAGGAGACCCTTGGCGTGGTAAATTGTTGGGTGCAGCTGGGGACTGGGTGTGAGCCACTGCCTGTTGAGGTCATCCCCACTCAGCGAGCAACGGTGGCTGAAATCAGAAAGAGACACGTCACAAACTGGCAAAACAGCAGCTGATTTTCCAAAGTGTTTCCAATCCTGGCAAGCCCTGGCACAAGGACAGGGAATGTCAATAGAACACGGATATAATGGCTTCATTATAACACTGGGCTGGAATGAACCAATAATCCATATTATACTCCACAGGTGATTACAGTATAAGAATTTTACAATTTCCTTTCCTTTAAAGGTTCACATAATTGCAGTCCTGCACATAAATGTAGGTTTTCATTTACCTAAGCAGGCACAAATCAAAAGACCATATAGAAAAAAGTCTTCAGAAATGCTCCAAATTCTGTGCTATGAAATTCATGCAGCTTGCACAGAGCACAGGCTTCTCAAAACCCCCAGAGCAAACAAGCACGTACAACTTCTACTCATTCTAATTGAAGACAGGCACTCAAACCTCACTGACCAGTCTGAAATATGAATGTACTTAAAGGAGATGAGCTGGGTGTCTCATTTAAGCTTCTCTACTCACAGGAAATGTCTCTATCTAAAGTCCATCACGGAGATCGTGGTGCCTGCTAGAGCATTATGTAGAACAATTACCCAGCTTCACTGCAAAGACTGGATAAAAAGCTAAGCAAGGATCCCAGATCTGCACTGAGGAAATGTTTCCCTTAGTTAGTTACAACATATTCTGTTACTGACTCAGTGATCAGTGCAAGACTGTGCAGGATATTTGACCATGTGGAAGAGAACAGCACTGTGCAGTTTTGAAAAATTCAACTAATCTCCCTTGTTAGTGAGTATTTAGATCAGAGCCTTATGCTCTTCAAAGGATTTGATGTAATTTGGTTGATAATTTTCAAATCATGATGTGGTGATAAAATTCAGGAATCAACCCTCCAGCATATGAAATATTTTGGTAGGTCCTCATCAACTCCAAATTATCCACTAGAATGCTTCCGGTGGCACTGTAAACTTGGGATGCTTCTTCCTCCAAAAAGTTAAAATATCCTAAATGTGGGATGAATTTCTAGTTATGGAGCTGCATCCAGTTTCACTGCACCAACCTCCTAGAAAAAATTAAAATATAATGCACTCATAGAAATGGGTTCTGCTTTTGTATTGACAGAGATTAGGATGTGCTGCATGTGACACTTTGGGCATCATCAATGCCTTGCCTAATTCTTGAAAACAAAGGGTCCAAAAGGAGGATTTTTTTTTTAAAGAGGTGGGAATAATGGACAACTGGTTAAAAATAGAAGACAAAGAAATAATAAGAGTGACTAAGAATATTTTATGTATCTTTAATGCAGAAAAATAATGTCTTTCATGACATCTTGGGGTTTCTGGCAACACCACAAGATCCATTACAAATTTACTCTAGTTTCAACTATCTGAATTCCCTTATTTCCTCATAATCCACAGTTCTCATGTCACTCATTCAGCAAGTCAGAAAACACTAGCAATAGTTAACACTTGGGAAGTCAGCAAATGCTGCTTGGAGGCTTCTGCCAAAAATTCTGTATGAAAACATGACAGCTTCTGTTGTGTTTTTAAGGACTCTTTGGATAAAGTTACCTTTAGGCTCACCTCTCCTGATCTTCAGGACAACAGCTGCTCAACTGAGATTAGCAGCTGTATTTCTGCCAAGAATTTGTGTGCTTACACAGTTTCCCTTCTATAGGTACAATACCACAGAGAAAGTCACTGAATTGCCTAAAGAAACTCATTGTTGTCCAACGTGACCAAAAAAATAAAACACAAACGCTTCCTTGACATAATACTGCAACGTCCTCCTCCATCACAGTTACATTGGGGAGCAAAACTAATTGAAAATAACAACAGAATTTTCATTCTGAAGGAAAGAATGACAGCTGGATTTGTATTCCCATGCTTTAATTTACTATCAAGAAGAAAAACCAGAAGGGAATCTTGTTGTTTCAGCCCTAGAGAAACAGTTTCCAACATTGCCATTGGTCACCCCCCAAACCTGCTATACCCCCCTTTCCAGTGGGAATTGACATTAGGTTATGCCTACTCAAACCATCCACACATCCCTCTGCTAAAATGCCTCAGAGTACACACCAGAAGAGTCCAACATAAAGGGGAGTAGAGCAAGCAGGGAAATAGAAACACAACAGCCGAAAATTACTTCTAAAAGGATTCAGTAAATACAGAGACTAATATTAAACTACTGCCTAGCCCAATTTTTATTTTTCAGACCAAACTAAAAGCTTCTAAAGATGTTCATTATCCCTTCAGTAGTTATAAAGAAATCTCATGATCTGTCATGTAAGAAAAACTCCTCATCAAGTCCATAATACCAATTCTGTCACTCTGACACGAATTGTGACATTTTTCACAGGTGACTATGACAAGACAATCCCCAACTCTGCAGTTTTCAGGTGCTGCTGTGCTTAGCAATTGTTTAAAAAGTGTAATCCAACTCTAAAACAGTAATTTGAAAGTTCTTAAGAACTGTAAGGAAAGAAGGTAACATCTCTGCACAAAGGCAAGAGCTAGGAGACAAAATTCAGCTTTGTCCCTTCAAAGATTAACATCTCTGCTTGCTGAAACCTTTAAATATTAGCCTCAGCTTGGCTATATCCACAGATCTTAAGGAGATGCAGAACTTAAATTTAGTTACAAGAGGCTGATTTTTCCCACCCTGCTCTGTCCTTCCTTCATACTACTAAAATCTGTTTACTTTTGGACATGACTGTTCCCTGCCAGTCCTGTTTCTCCTTACCCCTTTCATTCCTTCTCTCTCTTTCCTAATAGTGATGACATGCATAGATAATGGTTTTGCCCGTCATGCTCTGCAGCCAAGGGTGAAGGTAAAATATTAAGCTGAATTCAAGTGCTGATAGCAAACACAGGGACTGGAGCCCTGAGACTGGCTTTGAATGTTTGGCAGGATTTAATGAAATTCACTAGACAAATCAAAGGCATTTCTTACAACACATTTCCAAGCTATTTTATTTCCTTTAAATGCTCTATATGTCTTTTCTCCTTTGCAGCACTAGCAAGACTACATGCCACCTTGGATGGGAGAAGTGGGAGCTTACAAAAACAACTGCCAGAAAGAATTCCGATTAAAACCCCCCCACTTCTGTGTCCCCATATAAAGTACCTGTAATTCTGCTAATTGTTACATAGCTTCAACCCAAGTGCATTAGCCAGAGATATCCAAAATAGTTAAACTGTGTTTCTCTTGTACACAAATCTGATTTGTTTGTTGTAGTCCTGCCTCCTCTACTTTTATACAGCTAGGACATCCTTGTCTTTGAGGGTAAAGTTACCTCAGATACCACACAAAGCTCTGCACAAGCCATGTGTATGGATGGAGAGGTCCTACCTGGTCCTAATATGAGGATTTATAAGTTCAATGGAACCTCTCCGTTGACTGCAGTGAGCCTGTGTCCCACAAATGTACAAAAAACGCAGGGGATGGGAAACACAGAAACACTGGAGAAACAAAACTGAACAGGGTTGCATAGTAAAGAGATTGGGGATAAGAATAATACACAAGATAGTAGACAAGAAAGAGTGAAATGGAGAGAGAGAAAAGCTGCTTTTTTAAAGAAAATATGTTGCTGTGCTTGGAAGATAAAATGTTTCCCAGTCTCCGGTCCATAACAGATAAAAGGAAAGACAGGAGCCATCATATTGAATGAATGATGTCAGGACTGATAATAACAGCACCTGGGGCACAGGGAAATATAAAATCTAAAGGGATGCATCATGTTTGATATGTAGACAGAAGCATCACCATTCACTGTGCATCTTAAAAGCAGACAGCAGTACCAGTGTAGGATGAGAGTATCTGTATGAAAGGCAGCAGGCACAAGTAAACATCAGGATGCCATTGAGCAGCACGAGGCAGCTTCAACCAGACACAGCATGCTGGACTTTATAAACAACAGCAGCCTAGGAGGAAAGCTAAAATATTTATATTAAGGTATTTTCATCCTCCCATTCAGAAAACTCAGAGCAACATGGAGGAAAAGAAAATAAGATGGATAGAAAATCGTTTATTTATTTTAGTTTTAGATTTTTCCAGAGATCAAGAATTGGTGATGTGAGGAAACAGCAGCAAGAGCAAAGACGTCCTTCATATTTTAATGGAGGGTGTCAGAAATACAACAATTATTTTTCTGTCTTTAGCTTTGTTCAAGTTCATGTGCTGAAACCATAATGGCTACATTGCATCTTGGTATGGCCCTGTGATGGCAATGATTATTCCAGAAATGGAATATCACCATAAAAATGCAAATTTTGGAGGCTTTACAATGAAACAATTCTCATCAGCATTACTACAATTAACAATTCACTGTCCATCCTTCTCTTTCCTTCTGACTGCAACATGAGTGATAAACTGTGTATAATAGAACCAGGCTCAAGAGCAGTTTGCCTTCCCAACATAACCAAAACAGCTGCAGTCCAGGAGCTACAATCCTGATTCCTTATCTCTTTTCTTCAAGTGTGTATTTCATTCCTAAGTCACAATCACACTCCCCTCCTTTCTAATGCATGACCTACTGCAATGTTAATTGTCCTCAAACTTCATTAGCACCACATCTTACTACCAAACCTGTTTTTATCCAGATTAAAGACCACAGTAAGCATTGGGGCTCCAAGGCAGGCTGGCACTGTTTAACAAGATGATAACAAACAAAGCCAAAGAGTCACCTTCTCCTAAGAGATCCCCACAAAGTACCAAAAAATGATGTTTTTTCTATTGCCCCGTGGAATGCTGCTTATTTATTTTATCACCAGGCCTTTAAGAGGAGGTTTTTCACTACATTCTTCTCTTTTTTTTATGACACCTTACACACACGCGGTGCCAGACCCATGTCCCTGAGTGACACTCGTGCTACCTGGGTGCCGACCAATTTAAGGGTGCCACTGAAAAGTCTCATTTCAGCCCATGGCTGCTGCACCACCCTCCCCTCCCAGCACTGACTGATGAATCCACGATGCACAGTGCTTCCTCTTGGGCAAATGCTCTGCTCTGAAGTATCACTCTGCCAGTTTTTTCTTGCCTCCCTACAGCTGAGCACTGATACTAATTAGCGTAATGAGCCTTCAGCATTTCACTCGCTGCATCCGGCTGATTCTGTTGCAATGGACAATTCCTTGCTTCCCAAGATAAATGATGCAATCTGTGCTCTTCCTGTTCCCTGCATGTACCGTATTTCTATCCCTGCTCAGCTGCCTCTGATGGAAGGGCTCCTTTTCTCTCTGGGGACACATTTCATTAAGTCACACTTGGTCACAAATCTCTTGGAGATGCAGAACGAGTTTTGCCTCACCCCAGCTAACGCTGCCAATGTCAAAATCAAATAAGACAAGGAGTTCACCTCATCTGCTGAAAAGGTGAGCAAACAGCACTGTCAGGGATGAGCCACCCTCCCTCCCTGTTCCACACCAAAGCTCATTTCTATTTCTTCTATTTGTAATAACAGCAATCATTAAACACCAGATCATTCGTTCACCTGTGGTTGCCCACACTTTGCACTGTCACCTAGGAGAAAAATTCAAGTAATAAAACTTTTGTGGTATTTTATGAAGGAGCAAATAAGGATTCAGGAAGCAAATAAAAACTGGGTCCTTGCCCATGACATGGGGTCATCTCAAGAATCTCTTCTGGAGATCTTCAAATACTTTATTTATCATTCTTTTTAAAAAGCTTTCAAAAAGCACTCTTAACCACTGGTTCTTTGTGGAAATGTGAATTTTCAGCTCTTATAACAAGTATAGAATTTTTGCAGAAAATGTTGACTTATCCTCATCAATCTAACACCTGTTCCCCTCAAAAAGTCTGATTTTTTTTTTTGACAAAACCTCCAATTGTACTGTCCAAAACATCAGAACTGGTTAAGAGCGATGTCTCAGAAAACACAAATTTGAGGTTTCTTGGGCACCTGTTCCTCTCTTTCAGAGCATCTCTTTGACGGGGGGCACATTTTCCCTAAATGCAACTTCTCAGTGAGATGCAGAAGTATGATGTGACATGGGAGCTGTAGTTTGGCTGGAGGAGCCTGGGCAAGGGCAGCCAAACAGCTCCCAGGCAGCACCGTGATGACACTTCCAAATGGAAGTACTGTTTTTAAATGGGAAGATTTGGCTCCAGTTTTGATTATCCATTATTCATAGAAAAGTTTAAGCTTTCAGTGGGGGTGGTGGGGAATAAACAAAAAAAAATTCTGAAAAACATTTTCCCAAACAGCCCCACTTACATCCTCCTACAAGCGATGTCAGCAAATCCTAGTTTTGCAGGCAGGGATATTGAGAAGTGAAGCCACTCATGCAACAAAGCAGTAAATCAATAAAAAACTAGGAATAGAACCTGACAGCTGATGAAAGCATATCACATTAACTAAAACTTTACTTTTAAATTTATGTCCTTTAGCCTGTTTCTAATTCCTGTATCCTGACTTGCTTCTTTTAAATGTGGCTTGTATCCATAGAGCTGGAGGATTCTTAACTGACTCAAGCTAATTGCTCACATATGGGTTGCACTGAATTAACTGAGTAGACTTAAAAATCTGTTAGCTAAATCAGTGCAATCTCTGCATATAAACGAGCACTAAGAACTGCAATTTGCAGATATTTTTTCTAAAACTTAAACCAAAAAAAAACAATGCAGAAGGGCAAAGCATGGCATCGTAGAATAAGTGATAATCACAAACAAGGGTTTTGTAGAGGCCCAGAAAAAAAAGTAAAAAAAGAATGCACTCCAGTGACCTCAGATCTCCAATAGTTTTTTCTAGAACCCATTCTTAGCCAAGTAGTCCAGGAGGTAGCACCCTGGCACCTGCAAATCTTTGTGTGGGAATCAGGCTTGTTCCAGGCAGCTGACACCTCACAGCAAAGCAGGACAGCGACCTGTCAGCTGGCAAGGGAGAAAGAAAAAAGGAAAAAAGAGAAAGGAGCCAAGAAGACCTCAGAGAGATGAAGGTGAGGGAGACTGAAGCCACTCCTCCCCAGGTGAGGTGCAGTATGGCCCATTCTCCATCACCTCAGCCGTCTGCAATAAAAATAAGCAGAAGGGATAAGTCCCTGCAAGCCACACCTGCACGACCATGAGGTTGTGGTGTTCCAAAATAAGATGCTTTTGAGCACATATATTTTTGGCCCTGTAGGAGGCTGAAAGGTTGTTTTGCCAAACTTGTGTTGATTTCTGAAGAGCAGTTAATAATAAACTTTACCAAAAAAAAAAAAAGTTTAAAACATTGCTGATCTAGATTAGGGAGTGTTGGTTGTCCCCTGTAATGGCAAGTAGGCTCACATAAAAATCCTTCAGCATTAAGCAAAATTTTGAACGTTATTGGTCAAAAAAAGATGCTGTTTTTCCTCTCTAAGAAAGATCTGGCACAGGATGGGTTTATTGTGTCACCAAATCCTTCATTTCAGTGTAGGAGCACAAAAGGCGACCTCAATTCACAAGAGGCTGCTGTGATTTATGGTAGAATTGGCCACGGGCTGACATAAGTCCTCCATTAGTAAATTATAGTTCTGAAAAAGCAGAATTAACTGAAATATGCTGATTTGTAGCTTATGAAATAACACAAACCCAAGTGCAAAGCTTGCTAACTCTTTCCTTTGCAAGGCAGTAGTGGGCTGGCTAAGGAAGGCAACACTGGATTGTGTTTGTTGCTCATCCTAGAAGGGTTTCCCCTTTTTTTTCTTCATCTCCACTCGGCCTTTTTTTCCCAGCTGTTGCAAACTCAATGTGATTATGAAGATATTAGAGTTATATCTTCAACATCACTGGAAATTTTCACTATAGGGGGGCTGTAGCATGATGGGACTTGACCTCCACTAACATCACAGGTACTTGCACAGAAAATATCATCTCTCTGCAATTCAGCAATATTTCCTCACAGGTTACTCCTCAATGAGACATATGAATCTAGGTTTTTTATATTTCTCCTTTGGGAGACATGGGTAACATGGGATTTCTAACTCTGCCTGTGAATTCCATTGAGGACCCAGGAGTTCTTATAAAAACAGTTTGCTTTCTTTGCAATAAATGTTCCCCTCCATGCAGATGAACAATATTTATGGATCAGACCCATTTGCAATCCAGCTTTCATTTTAAAACACGCAAGCTGGAAATAGATAATCTTTAAGGTCCCGTCCAACTGAAACTCTTCCATGAAAACAGAAAAAGAACCCCAAAACAACCAACAACACACACCACACCAAAAAAATCAACCCTCCTAAAAACCTAATGAAAACACCCTCTCTTACTTTTTTGTTATATATTCCACCTGCCTTTGGAAGGATGTGGTTATTTTCCATTTTACCAGACCTTGAATTCTTTCTCTGCCACCACATTGTATCTTCCTTGCAGACGTTCTACTCGTACACAACATTTCTCTCCTGTGTTGTGAACTCTTGGCTAACACTGTGCCTGATTCCCTCACATATTACTGGAGACCATTGAGGCCTTGAGGGACTTGAGCAGAGAGCTAAAAATACCATCACTACCATAACTGCAGACTGTTTCTTGCAGTACGTAGAAAGTGATGCATAGCAAGTGGTTTAATAAGTCATTGCAGCCATCAGAAAAAAATTTAAAATAGTAATAAAATTAAAAAAAAACAAAACAAAGCAAAACAACCCCAACAAATACCACTCACTCTTTTGTGGACTTCCTGCTCAAAAATATGTCTACCATGTCTTCTACTACACCCCTTCTGTAAGTGTCTCAGAAGAGGAGCAGAGTAAGGACTGATTCCCTCCAGTGCCCAGGCAAAGGAAATAATGTGTTTTAGGAATGCTAGTGATGGATTTTTTAGGAAAACCAATGATGGATTCCAATTGTCCCTGTATGAAATCTGGCAGCAACCAAGGCCACACCTCCAGCCTGCAAACAACAGTGTCACCAGTAAAGAATCCATTCACCAGGGTGGGCACACAAGCAATAATTATTGAATAATGATAATGGCGGGGAGACACAAAGAGATAACAGTTCTGCATCTGGAATTGTCTGCAAAACAAATTCAGCCCTCTGCTAGCATCAGTCTAATCCTTCAGTGCACCCTCAGACATCAGGCAAGAGCCACTGCAGAGTGCTGGAAGGGCATTTGGGGGACTGAGCTGCAGCAAGCAGAGCAGTCACAGAGAGGAAGAGAAGAAAAGCAGTTCAGGGTTCTGTGTGTAGATGCACTAAACTCTCCTTTATTTGTTTACTTTCCCCATGTGCATGCACTGCGAGCCTTCAAACCTCAGCTGAATCCTAATTCTGATACTAAAAAAAACACAACAAATTGCACTTACATAACTGCTCATCCAAGCATGGTGTCTCTGGGCACTTCAAAACAGTAAAGTTAAACGAAGCATTCAATACACACTTATTAAAATAAAGTATCCACTAGAGAAACCTGATGGGCTTGCAGAGCACTGCAAAACAGTCAGGAAAAAAAATTAAAATATACACGTATTACAAGCAGTAGCAGATAGAATTCCTGTCAGAGGAAAAAGAAAAAAAAATCAAATTCTCCAGAAAGCTTCACAAACTCTACCAAGACTTGGACAAAGTTTTAAGAGAGCTCATTTAAGTGCTAAGTAAAGCTGGCACTGAGAATTCAGGATGCACAGAAAGATTTAAAATTCCTGAGAGGTGCTATCACAATCTCAGGGGAGCTGAGAGACTTGCAGTGGGTACCTTGCTGAACACATTAACAGTCCAAGTCCTGCTGGAAGTTTCTAGGAAAGAAAAACTAGGGCACGAGATAGGAACAAATGCATGGAAGTGGTTCATATATACTCATGTGAGCAAAAAATCTAAGCTGCTTTTGCATAGCAATTGACAAATTTTAATTGGGGACTAGTGCCATCAAAAAATTCCCTTTTGAAACAGATTTGTAAAGTGAAGTTGCTTGAATACTGAAATAAATGACCTGATTTTTCAAAATACGGAGCAATTCATCATAACCTATTGAAGTTCAATAGAGTTGCAAGCACTCAGCATCTTCCAAAGTCAGGAAATTCTTAACTAGCTTCCTAAAAAAAAAAAAAAAAAAAGGATTGGGTCAACTAATTTATGGCCCTTAGCATTCATTTTTAACTCTCTCCTTAATATCAATCAGGAAGCTTGAAGCCTCAGAAGACATCAGCAATATTCCAGAATGGAGGATACAGTGCTTTATCTAAATATTTTTGGCTTTTCCCCCTTCCACACACTCCTTTTTAATGTAACATTATAGAAGAATCATCTTTTAAAGGGGTACAAATTGTGTATGTGTGAATATGTGGGGACTGAAGGATAATCACAATGACACCCATGAAGACAATTGACCATCAGCCTCCCATTTCGGTAACAAAATGTTTAAAAACCTTTCAGATAAGTGGCACTGCCCTTTTTCAATGAGTTAAGAATATCAGGTCCTGATCAAAAATTGAAATATTTCATTGGAAAGTAAAGGACAAAGTACCAGGCTGACAGAGCCCCTTATTTAGACAAGGAGGAAAGGAAAAGAGAAGAGAGCTATAATGCAACCTCTATATCACTTATTATAAGACACAGAGAAGGGTAATCTACAGCTATAGCTCTCCCTCTTAGAAGGCCCATGGATAAAAATTGACACAGTGTCACTAAAAGCAATTTATATCTCCTGGCTGATGGAACTCAGCAAAGCCAAACAGCAACCAAACAATAGGCCCATGTGGTTCATATTTATGGAAATCAGCAACAGAGGGCTACAGTTTTTCTCTATCTACATAAGAAAACTCATTTTAACCTCCTTATAGAGAAAAAGGTTTTACATAGCTGTGTAGGAGAGCAGAACACATTTTACCTGTTAACACAACTTTAGGCTCAGCAGGTGGATGGCAGCACTGATGCAGTGCACTTACAGGGCAGCACAACATTTCCCTCTAAGGAAAAACAGTGCTAAGATCCAGCTCAGAACCAAGAGGTTTTCAAAGCTCTTTGCCAGGAAAGACAATATTCTGTCACTGCTAGGAAACTTCAGGGTATTATTTTCCATGCAGATGTAACTATAATTTCTCTCTCAGCAGATTCACATTAAAAAAAGTAGAGGAATAAATTTTTCTCAATTTCAAGATGGTGCTGAAACAGAAACAAGCGTGGTGCTTGCTTAAAACGCCAGCAAAAGGCTAACAAAATCTCTAGAATCATTCTGATTATACCCAATAGTGCTTTTCCTTTTCTAATTTCTTCAGGATTCCTTGTTCTGTGAGCTAATTCTACCACTCAGACCCAAGAGAGAATAAAGACTCAGCTGCATAACATTTAGTCAATACAGATAAGCTCACAGAAATATCCCCTGCAAAAACCAATGTGCAAATTCAAGCAGGCCATTCTGATCAGGTGGAATAAAGGTTGTACAAGGTTGCCAATTATTTTGGCTTCTCTTGTATTTTTGGAATATTTATAAGCAAGGGAAGTCACTTGCTGACTACAAGATAAGATCTAGCTAAAACTTTGACCACTGTTCTGCCCTTCTTGACCAGCTTAGTTCCAATAACACTGTGCAATTAATAATTCTATATAGTGCTGCATGATGTTTAATAGTTGCAATTTTTGTTAAGCTGTAACAAAGTTTATAGCCAGAAAAAAATATTAGTAGTTTTCCAAAAAGTTGATATTTTTCTGAGCAGCTGGCAAGTTTGATCACAAAAAATTTGCTAGTGAGGGAAAAAAGTACACCAAACTAGTCATATTTTTTGCCTTTTTTGAATGCCCAAAATAAATATCTACCCTCTAAAAAAAAAATTAAGCATCCCTATCCTGCCTCAGAGTGCAGTGAATGCACTTTCAGTGTGAAATCTCCATTTCAATAGGACCATCTCTTTTCACACTAACACTGGGACATTTCAAACAATTATATAATCATTAAATTAAGCCCAAAAGGCTTCTTTAAGGTATTACTGCCATCACTGTATAAATGGGTAAAGTAACTACAAAACAGTTTAATGACTTGCCCAAGATTGCACAGTAAACATTTGAGAAAAATGGAAAAAAGATGATTCAAAGAGAGCAAAACATTCATAGGTTTTTTTAAAGCTGTTCACAGCCTGAAAAGCAATTACTTAGTGGTCCTCAAAGGATGCCATGAAGGATGCTTATCTCTATTCCTGAGCACTGAAAATTACCAGTGACAGACAGCAAAAAAGGGATTGCAACCAGGAAAAGAATAAAAAAAAAAAAAAGAATTAGGTCTATAGAGCTCATTTCTCTCCAGCTCACAAGGCAAATTCATTGGCCTGAAAAGCACGCTGACTGAATTGCAGCTCTGAATGTGTTTCTCATGGTGTGACTCCACAGCTGCAAAATCCCAGCTGCAATTAGGGAATGTAGGGCTGGATCCTCCATCACTGCTGCACCCGCCGGCTCTCCAGCGGTGGCCGTGGCTGCAGCTGGCCTGCCATCCACCCCAGCTGCTGCTGAGCAGCAAGGCAGCAACTGCAGTTGTGGGTAAACAGTAGTAAAATACTGATTTCACAGGTGTGGAAATGGGCTGCAAGTGCTTAGTGGGGGTTTCAGTCCAGCACTTCAGTCAGGTGAATAAGACTTCCCTGGGAGAAGTCACGGAACGGGGTTTTACACCATCAGACAGGGAGGGGTGATGAGGTGAGTGTTAAGCCTACAAAAAGCCAAAAAAGATAATAATTGAATTTCAAAGTAAAATCACTTTAGAGAAAAAAAAACCCTCAGGAGTCCAGTTGTCCAATGATTAAAGATAAGGATGGTGCCATTTTCTCACATTTGTCCAAGAGGAGGATACTCATGTCTTCTGTAGCATGGTTGCTCTCAAAAGAAATGTTCACACATGCCAAGGATGAATTAACAGAATGGTGGTTTACATCCAAACCCACAGATTCATTCCTTCATCAATATTCAAGCTGATCCTAAATGATCCATTTTGGTGACTCCTTCTGAGTACAATCTCTAAAGACTACAAGTAAAGCTCCCATTCAGCTGGTGTAAGTCTAATTTCACCACAAGAAGACATTGACAAAGTTAAAAGGACTTATCTAGTGCTGAACATCCACTCAGACAATCATTTATTGTACAGCTTTATTTGACCTGTGGCATGTGGCTATGCCATCTTTCCCTTCCTGGATCCCTCAGTGAAGCCCATTCAAGATTTAGAGAAGCAAAAGGTGCTGAGACTCAAAACAGACCTCATGGTGGGCAGCACCCCAATACAGCACTCGTGTCCCCACTGCAGGGTTTAATTTCAAGCTTCCAGTGTTGCTCAGCAATTTCACATTTCATTCTTACTTAGAGAAAACCATCTTTCTACCTCTCCAAGATTTAAGCAAACCTTGAAAGAAAAAAGACCCAAAACCAACAGTACCCAAAATGTTGTAAGCTGTCACGTCAAAGACAAGACAAAAATTATTCTACCAACCATCCTCTGTCAATACACCTCCTCTCTCTTGACAAACCTGTCAAGTTTGTTCCAAGTGTAAAGCTCCAGAAGAAGAGGAGCTGCTCTACCACCAACTGTTGTCTAAGTAACACAAAGATATTACCTAGGCCAGGAGGTCTTTTGTAAAAATGAGGGCAGTTGAGGAGCTGCCAGTTCCCTGCCTGCCTCTTACAGGTCTATTGCTTTACCTGCCTGATCAGCCAAGCAGTGAGGAAGAGCTCCCCTTGGAAAGGGTTCTGCTGCTCTCACACAGTGCTGGCACACACGGCACGAGGTGCGCTGCCGACGGCTGCAACAGCTGGGGAGGAACACCAAGCCCATCACTGGGAGCAGATTGTTTATCACTGACACCAGAAAGCTGCTGGAATGGGAGGGCTTGGGCCCAGCACTGCCAAAAGGGGATGTTTGGCCTGGCAGTGAGGAGGTGATAGGATGCCACAGGGCTGCCCTGACTTATGGTACTGGCACCACTCTTTGGGTAGAGCTCGCTATCTTGGATTGGCAGAAAGACACCAGAGTTCAATTCTTCTCTCCCCTAATGATTCTTCAATCTGTCACAAAGAACAACTAATGGACATTGAAAGGAAATAGGTGACTTTTTCCCCCATTGTTAGAGAGATTCTCCAATACACAGTTTGAATTTCCCCTTTAGAAGAAAAAGGGTACAAGCAGGAATTAACCTAATTTAAGGATCTCTGCTGTTGGCCTACAAAAGGAGCAGGATGATTCAGTAGTCAGAGACTGATTTGCTGTCACCATTTATTCCAAGATCCCTGTTTACTCTAATAAATCCTTATGCTCTTGCCTTACTCCAGAGGACAAATAATCACCACGTCTTCCTCATCTAACAGGGTCAGGAAGATAAATGCCCAAAGCCACTCAGCCTCACAGACAGCAACAGCTTTGGGCTTTCAGGGTGTTCCTTCACAGCTACTTCTGTTCATGCTATGGGGTCCTCCAGGGATGATTTTTCATGGTCCATAGCAAGTTGCTGAACAGTTCCTCACATAATTCAGTGACAGGTTACATCATTGTTTCTCCTGGAGTGCTGCAGGGGGTCTCCTCCTTGCTTTTCCCTTTGCCAACTTCCATTCACATCTACCATCTCAGCAGGGATGTTGTTTGAAGCAGTGACAATGTTTTGGAACAAGTTCCAAGGTAAATTAGTTTGCATCCATTATGAATTCTGCTATAAACTATACTTACATCCCACAAAAAACTCAAGGATAGAAAACTTTTAAAGACAGTGGAGGCTCAAAGATCCCATTGTTTTATTATTTACCTAATCTCTCCCTTAAGAAGCAAAAGTAATCTTGCTGCAGCAGCATTTTGGGAGATACCACTTGAATAAAATAATAATAGGAATAAATTCAGTCAAATCCCTTTTCTTACAGGTTATTAAATCCTCCTGGAGCAGGGGAAGTGTCAAGAATAAAGCTTAGGACAAATGGCTGGATATATTTTTTACTTTCATATGTGTAAAGTAACTCAAGAGCCTTGAAGGAAATAATCACTTCCTTGGGTATTCTGATCCAGTGAGTTAAGGTGAAATTCATTCCAAAACATGTTTCCCATCACTACAAAGGGACATTTGAGTCAACTGTGTTCTCAAAGTATTATTTACATCCACTTCTCAGGATTTCATCAAATGCAAAGTGACTACAGTGATTGAATGGACACGGCTCCTTAATTGCATTCAGAAAAGAGAGCTGCTTGAATTTTATTTATTTACTGATTTATTATTTAGCTGTCTGCTTCCAGCTGCAAATATGCCTTTGCTGCTCCATTAACCTGATCACATATCTGTGTCTCAAACTCAGCCCAAAATGTCCACACAGGAAATATCTCTGCAACACTTGGGGAAGCCATGCCCTGCATTTTATGGCCAAACGGTGGGTTACATTTTTAATGAACACCTGTCCAGGTTTCCTACACAGTAAATAGACATTTTCCAAGAGATTGTGTGTGTACATCTAACATCAGGTTAGAGTTGCAATGGCAAGGGAGCATCAGTACACATCTTCCTTTTGCTGTTCCCAAAGGAACTGTTGCATTGCCACCACAACCCTAACACACAGTGTTTGCCACTTGTTATATTCCTCTGACAGCAGATGTTTAAGCCAGATGTTTCAATGCCAGTTTCTGATTGGTTCACAAAGCAGACAGTTTGTTCTTAACAAAGAGGGCTTAAAAAGCAACAGGAGAAATTTACACAGCACAATTGGGTTACGCTTCCAGTTACCAGCAGAGAAACTGTGAATTTCCAGTGGGGTGTAGGAAAACAAGATCCAATCATATGACAAGGTACCTATGTTGACCAGTTTGCCCTTCAAGATAAAGGCTGTAGAAATGCTTCACACAATGTTGGTCAGATCACCATCTAGACATCTATTTACCCTTTCCTGAAACAAGAAAATTAATCAAACCACTGTTCTCCTATTCTGTATGGCTAGCCAGCAGAATATGCATTTTCAGAACACTCATGAGCTCAGATTCCAATGCCAAAGATATCCCTGTTAGAATTCAGGGCATTATGCTACACATTAAAATAAACTCTTCAGAATAAGGTAATAAGAATTCTTATTCCTCCTGCTCCTGGGCATAAGATTACCTCAACAAACTCAGAAAGTTTTTCCTTACCATCCCATCATCATTAGAATGGCCTGCTCAGAATTCATTATTGACACTTGGTGTCCCCTATTTAATCTGATGATGACTACAAATGTCAGGCTTTGTCCTCTTGGACCAGGGTTGCCATGTGATGCCTGTCAATTTTTTACTATGCTTTTTTTTACCTTCCCTTCAGCTGCTGTTACACTGAATGGTGAAGAAGAAAAGGTGTTTTCTTTCTGTTGACTATAAACATCTTCATTGCACTTCAAAGTAGCAGGGGAGAAACAATTACAAATGGTGAAAAACATTGCTCAAAACAAATAAAAAGAGGAAAAAAGGAGAACCCTTCTCTTTAGTGGCTTGATGCATCTATATATGTATTTGACACATGACTTTTCTATATCCAGGTGCACTGCAGATATGTCATACATCACTCTGAATAAATAAGATGATCTTCCTCCCCAATGTACCACTAACAAGTCTGACACAATATTTAAAAAAAAAATCTGAAAATTAGGTACAATACTCATATCTGTTCCCTACTAGACACTTATCTTTTTTTTTTTACCTCCAGGTAGGACAGTTTATAAAAGCAGCTCCTTTCCCAAATCCCTACTGGAAGCAACAGGAACATTATGCTACAATCAGCTCCCCACAGACAAATGTTTTATTCATATCACACAACTAAAAAAAAAAAAAACCAGATACTAGTTAATTTTATCTAAATAAAAACCACAACTTGGCTTTTTAAATGCTTTCATATTCTTTTCTTAACCTGCTGAGGTATATTTTATGTATTTGGGATGAGTGGCATTAAATGCAGACACTAAGAGTGAAACCCCAGAGATGTTTACAGTAAGTCATGGAATGCTGGGGCCCTTCCATATATGCTGCAGATAAATGGGTTACTACTAACACAATTTTTAAAACAAGTGATCAAAGGCAAATTCATTTCACTTAGCCAAAAGCATTTTAAGCAGGAGGAACAGAAAAATCTGCTGCCATTTTCAAGTTTAAGGGCTGCTCTTCTCTTGTAATTCACCCCCACAACCACCTGTTTCATACTTGTCATTAATACCATAATTACTGAATTGTTAGTCAGAGAATTTACAAGCACCACTTGTTATTTCTTGGAGATTAAAGGAAATTGCCAGAGAAATGAAAGCTATGGTTTGGAAGATATAAACACATGAATCTTTTTCCTGGGATTTGAGCTTGTTCCAGATCTGAGGAAGCTTAGGCTACACTAAAGATTTCTGAATGCTATTAATTAGACCATATAACACTCTCTTATTTAATATAAAACATTCTACATAAGTAATAGGGGAAAATATTGTAATAGCACAGGCCAACAGGGAGCAAAGCTACGTAATGAATCGAAAAGAAAGAATTATTTTACAAATGCAGGAGAATTACTAGGCCAGAGTTTCCCCAGATTGAGGTATATTGGCAGAACAGTACAAGGGAGGCTAGAAAGGGAAGCAAGACATAATATCCCTCACAACAGGGTAAACTGAGAATAGCTGACACAAAGAATGCACTTTTGCAACAAGTACTACATCTCCTAAACCACACAGTACCCTGAATAACTCCTGGAACCTTGGATACCAAATCTAGGTAATAATTAGCCTACCTGAGAACAGCAGGAGAAACATCTTTTCTTGTGTGCTGTGTGGAACCTGCCCTCTCTAAACTACAGTATTTTGTGATCATAGAATGGTTTGGGTTGGAAGGGACCTCCAAGTTCACTTTGTACTCTGCCAGCACCCCAAAGTCCTTCTCCCCAGCACTGCTCTCCATCTGCTCCTCCCCAGCCTGTGTTGATCCCAGGAGTTGTCCCAACCCAGATGCAGCACCAGCACTTGTTCTTGTTAAACCTCATGTGATTACCCAAGGGCCACAGCTCAGGCTTGCCCAGCTCCATGTCCTTCTTTGCACCCATCTGACAGAAGTGCACTATTTTCAAACAGCCTCTCTACTACACCAGGAAACAACAGCAAACTCTCTGCACAGCCCCGAGCAGAAATGACAAACAATGGGCTTGGAGCTTCCAAGGTCTCTTGGTCCACATCATGCTAAACAGGAACTTTAAAAAATCCCAGTGGATTACCAAAGCAAAAATAAATAAAAATGAAAATTGGGAGACTGGCAGACAAAAGGCAGAAGGAGAACTGCATGGGGAGAGAGACATTGACAGGGAATGAAAGGGCAAAAGTGTAAGACAAAGAGACACGCATCCTGAACAGAAAAGAAATTAGGATCTAACTCCCTGTGGGGGTAAGGCAAGGGAAAAAACACCATATGCTGGGATAACAAGGAAAAACAAGCAAAACATTTACATTTCTTTTCACATAACTGAAAAGGTATAAAGCATCAGAAAAACCAGCTGGGTACTCAGGGGGTTTCTCAGTATTGTATTGTTTACACACAGAGACCCAGGACTTTGCTTAGAGCATCTTCTATTAGCTCTACAGAGCAGAATCACAAATGAGACATCACATCATTCCCTGGAAATGATGCTAATATCAGTCTCCAATGGTTAATAAGCTTCTGTATTCTGGAGGTTTTGGCTGGAAGTTCATGCTGCAAATCCAAATAACACTGAGCAAACATCAGATTGGAATCCTGGAAAAAATGCCAAACGCATCAAAAATCCAGAAAGATGAGAAAAACAACACTCATCATTTGACAATGTTGCTTTTCCTTCCCTGTCTCCTGCAAAGTAACACAGATGCTAGAAAGAATCTCATTTTCAGTACACTCCTTGTTACCAAAAAATCCTAACTCAATTTATAGACTATAATTATAAACCAGACAGTGAAACATGAAGAAACTGAAGACAACAGCTGTTCTCCAGTCCAGAGCTAAGAATACAAAATTATCAGTCCCAAAAAGCAATTACAGCCTACAAGACCTTAAACCAGAAAAACCTCAAAGTCAAAGGCCGAGTTTCACTGTGCAGCCTGAGATGCCAGTCCATCATTTGTGACTGTAAGCCACTGACAGATTGCTTCACCAGGTTACAAGATACTGGCATCATTTATCTGTTACT
Source organism: Rhipidura dahli (assembly GCA_013399225.1). Lineage (NCBI taxonomy): Eukaryota > Metazoa > Chordata > Aves > Passeriformes > Rhipiduridae > Rhipidura > Rhipidura dahli. Next base: position 362,627 of record VXAC01006556.1, on the reverse strand, counting down.
GAAATGCAGTTAAAACATTCAAATATAATAAAGTGACACCTCTACATCATGTTGGAAGGGAAGCAAGAAACAGTTATCAACCAAAATTAGTGCTCCAGGGGAGGGAGAGCACAAGTGTTTGACACATCATCAAGGATTAGGGCCCCGTTTAACAAGATTCTTCTGATGACAGCTAATGACAAAAGTGATGGCTAATAGCCTGGGCTATAGATTTTGCAGACCAAAGCAGAAGGTGTCACATGGCCTTGCTCCTCTTCACAGTGCACAGGACTCACATTTTTGAGTCTAGAGAGAATTCAGAATTAATTCAGAAGAGAATGACTCTAAAGGTGACATAACTAGAGTAAACATTAACCTTCACAACATCTGAAAAGATATCTTCTTGTCATAGCTGCTCTGGATTTTATTTAACTGTTGTGGAGGGTTTTTTTTAACCTGTTCTGTGTTAACTATGCACACTGACAGCAGGAAACACTACAGCATTCCACCTGTGCTCATGCCGTGGGATCGCAGAGAGATGCACGGAGGGTTCAGAGATGCTTTCCTTCACTCTACTCTTTCTTGTGACTCCTTACACTAAATGAAACTGGAATTTAGAATTTCTTCCTGCTTTGCTTGTTCATCTTTTCTCCCAGCTTAATTTTTCTTTTTTAGCCTTACTCTCAGGATTTCTTACCCTCAGCTCTGCCATTCCAAGCACTTATTTTCTCTGTACTCAGCCAGGTCTCCCTCACTGTGACTTCATCTGTAGGAGTTAGGAAAATTGGCTGCTTTGATTAGAAATGTGTGAGTGGAAGGGAGATAATAGCCTGGTTCTCTACACCTGATCTCCCAGTGAGAGGTCATTGATAGGTCAACAGCTGAAATAAGTGTCTCATCACATGAAGAGTTTGTGAAGGAAAATCTGTACTGTCAAATAAAGTGGAGCACAGCAGCACTGGGAGCTGGAAGGGCTTGAGTTATCTGTATATTTAGGTTGGTTTGTGTTTAGCAAATTTTTGTTCTAGGAAGGAGCTTCCAGGAACTGTAGGACCTGAAGTCCTACATTGAACTGCAGAACAGATGCACCTGAGGGACTGGCAACTCCATTCCCCCCAGAAATGGATTTGCCAAAGGGGCAAGGGAAGCTGTAGCCACCCTTCTCCAAGGCTATGCTCTCATTCCATGGGCAATCAGGCTGCAGGGATAATCTGGAAGCAAGGGGATTTCCTTAAGCCACTGATGGGCCCTGATTAAATTATCTCCAGACTAATTCATTTGTTGATTGACACTTGTAACATGAAGACCATCCCAGATCATTTGACACTGGCCATTGGTGAATCACCACGTTAAAGCCTTTACTTTAGATGTGACTGTTATAAATGAAATGTCAAGTAGTGACATTTGATATTTTGCACCAATTACTACTGTGCATGAGGGCACATAAGCACCATTTAAAGCAGAGTCAGACTCAGGCTTTTAGGAGTTCAGGGATCAAGAGAGACAGACTACTTGTCTTGTCTAGGTTTATAGACTACATAGCTATTGAGAGTCCATTAATCATGTAGAAGAAAAAACAGCCATTATGGCTAATGAAAACACAGATGGACTCGAGGAGGTTGAAGCAGACAGGTGACTGTTGGGCCACACATCCTTTGCTCCTCCTGAACAGCCACCGGTGCATGTGTCAATCTGAAATGAATTAGAAAAATAAAGAGCTGCTGTTGGGTTAAATGCAACACAGAGAGAAGAAATCTGAGATCAAGCCACACACGTTCCATGTGTGGGAGGCACAGAGCTGTGAAAGTTTGCCCCATTTATTGCTTAACTTGAATGGTCAAAACAAGTAGAAAGTGTCCTACAGACAATGTTCCTGTGTCAGGTATTCTGAAAGCCAAAGCCCTGCTCCTTCCCTCAGGACTCTTTTATCACCCTGACATTCATAACAGCACCTGTACCACCTTGCCTGTCTTTCCCATGTCTCATGCACGTAGGAAATTACAGATCAGGACTTCCATTCCACCACATTTCAGATTTAAACTACCAAAGAGAGGTGACAGGAAGCAAGAGAGGAAATCTGAGGAAAGAGGGAAAGTCTGGGGATGTATCAGGGATGTATTCTTCCAATCCAAAACGTGGTGCTAAACAGGCTTTCTTTAGAGAAAGAGTAGACATTTAGAACTAAACTTGATGGCTTTTTGAAACCTTTTGTCTGAATGACTTTTGAGACAACTGTTGAAACAGGTTTATTCTTGAAAAAGATGTAAAACTGGGGTACTTTTCAACAGGAAAAAACTTTAAAATTCTCCACTCAAAAATCGGAGGCTATTACTTCCACAAGAACATGCACTTCCAAATTTCTTATTTTCTCTTTTGGGCACACCACTGACCCTACCTACAGCTTCCCCCAGCTGTTTGTGTAGCTGCCTCTTGTTTTAGAGAGTGTGTTGAGAGGAAGCCAGCATGATGGATAACAGGAGTCCTTTGACATACCATGTCATTTATCACATAACAGCCTCAATCCTGCTAAGGGGGCCTTCTCCATATGTCACTGTCAGCTCCTGTGCCACCTCAATGCATCAAAAAGAAAAGTTTGAATATGAAGCACTCTAATTCCTAAGTCACAGCTCATTGCAGCTTTCCAGACATGAAGAACCATTCTGTCTATCTGCCAGCTTGTTTGTTTAATTTTCACTGTCTCATATATGTGAGAAATTAAGTCTTCAGTGTAGAAGAAAACCAGAAAAAGTCAGAGGTCTAGCAGAGGGAAGGAAGATAAAAATCTCTAATTCCATCAGGAATCCAGTGTGACATTTTGAAGTGGAAAAAGAAAAGGCAGCCTATGAGCAATAGGTATTAGGGAATTACTAAGGATTCTACCTTCTTCCCACATGAGGAAAGAGGCTCTCTAATGGGCTGAGAGGTTCTCTAATGGGCTGATGTGAACACAGCAAGCTTATAAAGCAATACAGATAAGCTCCTGAATTTGGCTGCCTAATGGACACCTATCTCATCTCTTCCACTCCTTGAAGGGTACAGGAATGCAGTGGAGGCTTACAGAAAAGCCTCTTTCAATTATCCAGCAGGTCTTGCTTTGGGCTACCTAAATTAATCAGAACTCACCCCCCAGTGCAAGATTTCAGCGAGTCAGTTCCCAGGGGACACCTGAGAACACAAACAGGAGGAAGCTGGAGCTGCTGCTCTTACAAACCTCCCCCATCCTGCCCTGCCCAGAGCCCACTCTCTGCAGAGCACCCCCAGCACCATCAGGGCATCCACAACTCTCCAGATGAGTCCAGATCAGGCTCTTTTTAGTTCAGGTGTCCCTGAGTGACCCATGACTGAGCACAGCTGCCACACCTACCCAGGCAAATTCTCCTACCACCCACCCTGTCTATGAATCACCATTTAGAAAGTCAAAGTTATAACCTTCTTTTTATCATTCTTTTAGCAGCTTACCAAGCTTAAATTCCTGGCCCAAACTTATGTGAATCGTTTTACAGACCCATTTCCCAGGTTAGGTAAATTTGCATATTCCTTCCAATGAATCACAGACTCCCCCAGTGTGAACGGTGTTAAATTCCAAGAATTAAGATGTCATTTTGGATCACAATAAACGACTCTAAAATACATGATTTCCTGCTTCCTTGGGTCATTGTCATATAGTCTTCATACATTTTCCATTTCATAAAGATATCATTTCCTACCAAATGAATCACAGGCAAGCTGCAGCTTGAAAATTAATCAATAAACCTTTGTTATGCTAACCTTTAAAAGGATTACTAATATGAAGGAACTTTAACACGAGTTCTTTCCCCAGGAATTGTTTACTGACAAAACCTCATCCTTATGTGACATTCACATCGCTACTGTCCCTTCCTGACATCTACCCTTTCTTAAAGAACCTCTGAGGGGATATTAAACACAATCTTCTTTGAAAGCGGTATTTCCATTAGTCATAAGTCAGATGACTCAAAAGTTCCTATTTTTGGTGCAAATTTCAGTGTACTGAAGATCTTTGAGCAGTTTAGCTTCAGCCCAAATAGCCTTCCATTCCTGTGTCAGATTGGACCTCTTCATCCTACCTGGAATATTTGCAGCAGATGCTCTACATAGATATATTAAAAATGTGCAAAAATTAGAGCCTATTGAGCCTCCAAAAAGGCTATGAGCTAAGTCACTAAAAAAACCCTTTAAAGGCCTTTGTAGTCCTATAGGCAGCTCTCTCCCTCAAGCTGCAGGATAGAGCTCTGAATCGATAATATTTCTTTTGCTTTCCTTTGTCTTTCAGAGTTTGGCATAAAGACAGACTTGTTTATGTGTATGTAGGGAAAGTAGGAAGCATAAGAATGATAATTCAGCTAGGGGCAAGCCTTGGTCATTATTTGGGCCACTAGGCAACAGGGTTGAATTATGGCTTGCCATGACAGTACCCTAAATAACTGTTAGCAGGAAATATTATCTTACATTACAGAAACAATTACAGGAGTTAACCATTTGGAAAAGAAAATCATGCTGCTGAAGAACTGCCATTCAGCCACCACAACTCACATTCCTCAGATTAAAACAGAAATTTCAAAGGGAAAAAAAGATAAATCAATCCAAGTTTATGTCCAAGTAACGCAACATGTTTTCAGGGTAGCACACACCAAAACATATGCATATTTGTGTTGCTTATTTGCACAAACTCATTCCCCCAGGATGAACATCATAACTGAAAATGAGAGCACAAATGGCCACTTAAACGTCTAAGCCCCAGCTGGAGTAATTGTGCATGCACACACATATCTGTTTTTCAAGCACAACTGCATCCTTTCAATCCTGACAGCCTGGATCAAAATGGTTTCTATTAACATTATATATGCATTTACATGCAGAGAATACTATATCACTTGGACCTCAGAGTTTTTGGCAAACCTCAAAGCAAGCTCCTTATTTAGGTTTACCTGAGGTTCAAGCAACAATCAGCAATGACAGAGTTGTACCTGCACCACAGCTAGTCTGTGGAGCATTAGATATGTGCTCTTTAGGGACCAACCCCTCTGAGACTGCATGCAAAATTATTTTGGAGCTGCCACACGTGTTGCTCAGAGATTAATAAAATACTCAGGGAAAAAACACAAAACAGAAGGGGTTTGATTGCACCAAAGTGATTTCTTTTCTGTGCTTTGCAACACCTGTTGCAGACCTGGTTGCCACAACTTCTACCCAATAGCCTAAAACCAGAAACACACAACATTCAAAAGAAATGGGTCCATCAGTTATGAAAGAGCCAAATCCAAAGGGGTGACAGTAAGAAATGTCTGAAAGTAAAACAGGTGCTCTGTTATGGTACTTTGAGACCAAAGATAAATGAATACAATAAAGACAAATAAACTTCTGTCATCAGTCCCCACTGTCAGAACAGATACACATCAGTTAAAACAAGGAGAGGTATAAACACTGTCAAAGCTAGTTCATTATAGAATGATACACTCCTAGTGACCCCCAAAATTGTGTGGGATCTGCTCCTCCAGCTGGATCCCTACAAATCTATGGGGCTTGATGGGATTCACTGGAGGACCTTCAAAGGGCTGCTGATCTTATTGGAAAACCCTTCTCAGTGATTTTTGAGCTGTCTTGGGAATCTGGAAAGGTCCCAGATGACTGAAAGCTGCCAAACCTTGTCCCAGTTACCAAGAAAGGCAAGAAGGAGGACCCCCATAACTACAGGTCTGTCAGTGCCACTGGTTTGGGCCAGATATTAGGAAAAGGTTCTTCACCCAGAGGGTGGCTGGGCGCCAGAAGAGGCTCTGCTGGGCAGTGGTCGCAGCACCAGCCTGAGAGGGTTCAAGAAGCATTTGGACAATACTCTCAGGCACATGATGTGACTCTTGGAGTNCTTGGGAATCTGGAAAGGTCCCAGATGACTGAAAGCTGCCAAACCTTGTCCCAGTTACCAAGAAAGGCAAGAAGGAGGACCCCCATAACTACAGGTCTGTCAGTGCCACTGGTTTGGGCCAGATATTAGGAAAAGGTTCTTCACCCAGAGGGTGGCTGGGCGCCAGAAGAGGCTCTGCTGGGCAGTGGTCGCAGCACCAGCCTGAGAGGGTTCAAGAAGCATTTGGACAATACTCTCAGGCACATGATGTGACTCTTGGAGTGTCCAGGAGCTGGACTCAATGATTCTTGTGGGTCCCTTCCCAATTGGCATATTCTGTTATTCTGTGATAAATAACAGCCCTGAGCTAGGTGCTTGTTTCAATAAGAAATTGTGTAATGAAAAGATACACTTGATTTGAAGTATTTCTACTGTTTACAGCAAAAGAGCCTTTTTCTCAATATTCTCCTTTTTATTTACATTCCCAGCTGTATTACTGTTATGAGCCTGAACGCTGAAAGCCATTGATAGGGACACTATTTGATTTTTTGAACTGACTACGTGCTGGATGGGATTACATCCCATTCAGAGCTGTCTAAAGATAGACAGAGAAGTAGCACAGTTCAAGGGTGCCCTCACCTGCATGTCAGGGAAAGAGACAGAAATTATTGTGACTTACAACAGTTTGCTGTTCTCTGCCTGAAATCCAGCATGTGCACAAGACCAGACAAAGCTGTTCAAAAGCAAACTCTCTTTTGTGTAACATGCATGTTCTGGAGGGAAAAACAGCTGTTCTCCCTCTGTGTTTGGATTGCCATGCTCAGCCTCTACATGGGTTTACAGCAGGACCCTTGACAGGTAAATCTGCAGACTTTGGTTTGGCTATTCCAAGCAGGGGATTCAACCCACAAAGTGTCAAGCTGCCTTTCCAGAGTCCTCAGTCTAACCCCAAAGGTGCTAATTTTGTTATCTAAAAACATCCATGAGAAACATAGCTTTGTCTTAATCTCCCATAGCTCCTTCAACGTTGTGTTCAGACCTTGTGTCACCACTCTGCTCTCACAGATGTAATCCAGACCTGCTTTGCCTTTATATCCATCTAAGCACAGAATTCACTGCTACTCAAACGAGGTGCTAGAGATTTCAATTATATAGACCAAGATCTATTAGAAAATTGGATGGGACATCACCAACTTTTTTTTCCCATCACCAGAGCAAGGACTTAAAGTCATGATAGTGCACTGTAGAAGTGACTGATTAGTGCAATAAACTACATGGCTACATAAAGCCTCTTTCCCTGCTCCTTCTCATTTCTGAATGGTATTAAAATAGTTTATGAGTGTTCAGCTGCTTTGCACTTTACACCCTCTTATGTGCCATAACTGTTAGAGGAAAGACAGAAAAATCATCATTTTTTTAATCTTTGCCTTTTATTTTTATGCTAATGACCTTTTGTTATCTAACAGACAATGAGTACAGGAAACAACCCTCAAGAAGTAAGTTTTCATTAATGTCATTCCTGTTACTGCTGGCAGAAGACACCACAGACCAGACCTAGAACTGAGAACCAAATTTCTTCTTTAGGCTGTGCTCCATGAGAGCCAGGGTCCCTGGGAGGACTGGTGCTTCCCTCTCCTTCAAAAGCTGAGCTTATGAGCATTTCAGAAGAAAAATGGGGCAACATAGGAAACAGAGAAGGAAAATACTGCTAGGGATGCCATCGTGGGATGCACCTGAAAAGAATTGTACTCACACCTATTATAGCCTGGTAACCTGAAAAAACCCAACAAAGCAACATTACACGAAGATATGACCTGATTATGGCTTGTTATGTGTGTGTATTTAGCAATAAATCCTTTTTCCTATTTGCATTCAGTAATATATATACAGTAGAAGATGGCAGTTCTTCTCCAACTAAGAGTCCTTAAGTGTTTGCCTTTTGTGGCAAATGAAAGCAAGCAAGAAGGTGAAGTAAGATCTAGATTATATCATTCACTTCAACTTCTCCTCTGAGTTCTGCTTCCCCAGACACTGAAGGATCCTGTGGGATATAATGCAACATGTGACCATTTTATGTAAGGGCACATCCACTGGTGAAATTCATTAAGCCACACTTTCCACACTGTGGAAAAGTTTCTCACTTGTGCACAACTGTGAATATAGTTATATTATAGTTACATATATATATATATTTATGATGTAAAATTCCCAGAGGATTTTACATCATAAATCACCCCTATTTTCATGCAGAAAAATACCAGCACCATTACCTGAGAGTCCCTACCAAGGTTATGGCAACATCATGGAGGCAGGATGTGTTCTAACACTAACCTCAGAGCTCTGCAGGCTGCACAGACCCGAGGTGCACCATCACTGGAGCTCTCTTCCCTGCCAAAGTCATCTCCTGTTTCTTTATTTTCTCCCCTCAGCTCAAACCTGAGCTATGCAACTTCAAAAACCCTTCTGGTTTTCTATCCCTTCAAGACTCGGAAGCATTAAAACTGTGCTGCACCTTTTTCCTGACTCCCAGCAGTGCTGCCCATCAGGTTGCAGAAAAGGTTTTGATTCCTCACTCTCTCATTGCGATATTGACTCAATTTTCTGGGTTTTATTTTCTTGATGCTTCTGTGGGACACTCAGCCGGGTTTATAAAATTAGGATGGCAATTTGCTGAAACCACTGGAGCAAATTTGGCCCGTGTAATTACCCAATTGCATGTGCAATCACACGAACCATGTGCACAGGTAAACAATTCAACTTCAGCTGGACCTCTGTAGGTACATTTTTTGCACAGCAATTTTGAAAACATAAGCTCTCAAATGAAGCTTATTTTTGCAGATAAGGCTCTTCATCACTTTTCTAGAAACACCATTTCCACTTGCCAGTCTCTTTCCGCAACCCAAGGTCATTTTACATCCCCTCTCCTATCATAGCACTTCACCAGCTTTTAATGCTACATTTGAATACCAGATTCCAAAGAGAGGGAAGGGGAAAAGTGAGAGAGAAATAAATAAATAAAAATGTTAAAGAACAACATTAGCCAAAACAAAAAGCTAACTCAGGATTGAATTTTTCAAAAGCAAACACATGGAAAATCAGCTTTATACTTGCAAACCTAAGCTCCTGATATTTTCTTTTTCCTTTTTTTTTTTTTTT
>VXAC01006556.1:331911-353623 GCA_013399225.1 Rhipidura dahli | reverse complement strand
TTTTTTTTTTTTTTTTGTTTATAGGCTTTCAAAAATTTCAGTGCCTATTTCACCAAGAAAGTATGTGTTTTAATACTTAAAAGGGACCAAACAGCCATATAAAATGTGAAATGTCACTTGGAACTCCAGGGATGTCCAGCTTCCATGGCAAAAGAAATACTGCCTGATTTATTACACAGGCTAATATATGAAGGTATATTACAAGAGACAATAACCTTCATTCCCAGGCAATTTCAGCTTTCTAGGTAGTGTGGATATTGCAGTAAAGTAATGGGCATTCCTCATTGCATCTATAAAAGTGAAGTTTTTACAGTTTCATTTTGTGGACTTCTCTTTTCCCATCCTATGAATAACAACTCCATCTCTGCATCTGTAGCTTCCAACAGGCTTTAACTCAGATAAACAGACCTGACTTTGAGATGGGTGACCAGAAAAGCCCCTTCACTTGTGATATTAGCTCAACTCCAAGATTCTCAGCTCTGATATCAGTGTTTGATGCCTGCCACAGTCAGCTGTGAGGTACCATACAAGTTCAGCAGCAATTATGTCTCAGTGTAGATTTGCTTGTGCAGCCACCTGGGCCAGGGTTTGCAGATATCTCCTGTCAATCCCAAGAAGGTATAAAAGAGAATCCCGATTTTTAATCCATTTCCTCAATTCCTGCATTGATGATACTGAGATATCCCTTCACAAACCTTCCCCAGGTGGTTGTGGAAGTCACTGCAGCAGGATGAAGTCCTGAGGAAGAGCTGCAGCTACAAAGCTCAGAGCTCCATGAAGTGACCAGGGGTGAGGTGCTGGGTCAGACCTCATGGGAGCCAAGAGCCCAGTGGGATTTCTGGGAATCCTTTCCATTCCCACTGCACAGCCTGGGGCACTGAGGCACCAGGCCCTAACAAGGGAGCAGCTGCTCCTTGCCTGTCTCTCTACAGAGCCCAGCATGGGCACAATTGTGATGGGAAAAATATACCACAAATGGGACTCAAATAAGCATAATAACAAACAAAAGGGATAAAGACACACAATCAAGCTAAGAGGAATTATAATATAATTCAATCATCTCATTAACTTGACTAAAAGCTAGCTTTGTACACCAGTCTCCTGGCTCCTGGAAACATCTTCAAAGGAATGCACACATCTGATTACAAACTCACATCATCAGTCAGGCAAACAGATACAAATGCAGAACAAAGGGATTCCTTTCTGGGCCTGAGGAACAACCTGTTCATATCTAATATCCATGCTAACTTGAAAATGCAAGGTAGAACCCAACCAAAATGAAATAATTCCCAAGGCTGGAAGCTGAAGTGTTTTATAGTCCAAGACAGCAACATCACTGAGCCCACACCCAGTGATTTTTGTAGTAAAATTTCCAAGTGACCTTGCATCACCAGCATTAATTGTACAGGAAAGAGCAAAGGGACACACACACAACAACAATTGGGCACCTTTACTGTTTACAGAGCTTACAAGGACTGCACATGCTTTGGCAATTGGCAACAGGGAGACTGATGAAATGCATTGGATCCTTCCAGTTTTTAATATGGCCATTAACTAATTAGATTTCACAAGCATTCAGAAGACAGATGATATTGCAGTCTCCATTCTATTAGCAAGAACAATATGGTGCTTCCATAAGAAACATGCCAACAGGAGAATGAGGCCTCAGAATTAAAAAAAAACCCCTTAGATCCTGTCCACACCACACTTTTTGGTCAAAAAGCAGCAGTTGTGTTGGTCAGTTATTAGGCTGGACAGTGGAACTAGCAGTTTTAGCAATAAATTATGTTCACTCTCTGGCTCAAACTCCTGGAAGCACATGGGATGTGCTGAAGACAAAAGGAATTGTAGCAAAGCACCCAACATTTCAGCTGTACAGCTTCTGAGAAACAAAAGCACGGAGCAATAAAGCCAACCACTGAGACAAGGCTGGTGCTGAATCCCACAGAAAGTGATATCACACAGGCTCCTGTTTTAGAGGCTCAGGCACACTATAAATTAGGTGAGGGTGTTAAAACAACAGCTGGCTGCTAATTAGTCACAGCCCCCCTCAGCAGGGTATCAGCAAAGTGGCAGAGAACATCTCGAGTAAATTAAATTTTAAAAAATCCTACTGCAATCACTCCCCTGACAGACCCTTCCTTCATCTCCCCTCTCAGCTTTTTATTTATTGTAATTACTTTAGTAATAAGATTTGTTTCCTTGTTATTATATATATTACCATGCAGGGCAACAACAACAACAACAACAAAAAATAATAGCTGGGAAGAGTTATGGAGCTTATTTATCTCCTTGGCTGTTATTGGGCCATTGGGTGGAGAGAGTGATGAGGAGGTGGGGGCCTGGGAAAGGCAGTAAATAGCAAAGAAAGCATATTCCTCAGGAGAAGAGACATATGGGGGCATATTTACGAAGGAGGAAACACTGACAATGAGTGAATAGAGCTAATAACTCAGGGGGCCCAGCAGCTCTGGCTGATAAAGGAAGGAATAAACAATCCTGCACTGGAAGTGCTTTCAGAAGGGAGAGTCCTGGGGTGCAGCTGTCTGCAGAGGGATGTTTGTCACAGACAGAGAGCCAAGGATGGGCTGTCACATCAGCACAGCACAAGGGGCCTTGGATGGAACTGGGGCACCTCCCCCAGCAGAGAGGAACTCAGGCAAGTGCGTGGTGCAGGGCCAGACACCATTTCTGGCTCCACCAAGGAACAATCTGCCGAGATGAGAGCTAAGAAATACTGCAGCTCATATTTTATCTCATGCTGTGCAGGCACTGGCCACATTTGCTACCCTAAGCTCTCAAATCCATCACTGCCCTCTCAGTGGAAGGCAACAGAAGCAACACCTGAGGCACCAAAGCAGCAAAGAGCTGTAACAATTTCTGCTCCACTTGAGGAAAATTAGCCCACACTTTATATGCACTTCCCAGAGCCATCAAGTATTCCAGAATAGATGTTCACAGAACTTGCATCTTTGCCATCTCTGAGGTCTCCAGGAAAGCACCAGAGCACAGGGACATGCAGCGTGCATCTCAGAGCGCAGCCAGTGTACATGAGGGTTGAGTCTTCCCCAATTTATAAAATGCTCTTTTTCTATCCAAGCATGCTCTGCCTTCCACATATGCCTACCCAACTACTTTTGGCAAGGTAGTGACAATTTAGGTGCAGAACTTCTGAAGAAAACACAGGGAGATACTCATGGGGAGAGCATCTGTCAAAGAGCAGCACATTACTCCTGTAGCACACCTCTCTCCAAGAGAGAGATTGCATTAATTCAAAACCATTCCTCTCCCAGCCTTCTCACATCTCTCCACTATCCTTAGAGAAACACACACATCATAGATTAACCAGGCTGGAGAGGGCCTTTGGAGTGTGTTTGCAGAGTGCATGGCACCAATTTAGAATTAAACTTCTTCTTCAATCCTCTGACCACAGAGAAGCAATAAAGAGAAGGAGCAATGTCTGCAGTTGTACAGCTTTGTGTGACACCACCTCAAGATTTAGTCCCTGAGGATGCAGTTCTGCATCATAAACTGACTCCTTAGACCAGCCATTAGATTTTTTTTTTCCTATCCCTGATCCTTTCTGCCTCTTATTGCCCAAAGAACACAATGTCTCCATTCAGGAGAGCAAGCATTAATACAGGAGAGAAAAAGGCCATTTATACAAATAGTGGGTTTGGGTATAGAGACAAATGTGCTGCTTCTCCTCCTCTTAAAATCATCCTTCCAAACAGAAAGGACCAGGTTCAAAAGGTTAAGTGGGAGCACACTCCTTTTTTCCTTTGTAGTTTTTGAGAGTGTGCAGAGGAAAACTGTTCTAGAAGGGATTTCAGAGGGTGTTTCTCTCTCTTCATTTCAGTAATTGTCAAAAAACTGAAGCTTTTCTCTGATAGGTTTGAGGAGGTAATGAACAAAGCCCCTGAGTAAATAAGGAACAGAGTAAATTAAAGGGGAGGGAAGTTCAGTGGAGAGACAGAAATCCCAGCACCTCACCTGCCTTACCCTTGCAGAGGCAAAGCTCACTCAGCCTGTGCTGTGGGAAGGCAGGTGAAGGAGGGAACAGCATGTTTTTAAAACAGATAAAGAATAGTCTATGGCTATAATCCAAAATAAAAATCAGGATTTCCTCTACCTAGCTGCTACTATGGTTACTCCACAGCTTTAAAGAAATCATGTGGCTTCCAATGTATTTCCTTTATCAAGAAAAGACTCACCAGCTCCCATCTCCACTGATTGGTTCATTAATTTATAAAATGCATCAAGTTCTTTTCAATGAAAAGCCTCCTTGATTGAACAGGAGGGAAGAGTGAGAAACGGGAAGCAGATGTAAAGAAAGGAAACATTTAAAGGAAGAAGAAGAAGGTGGCAGCTCTTACACACTCACACAAGTTCTTACATATCCACACACACTCTTAACACGCTACCAGTAAACCTGAGGCCCAGAACAAAGCCTTTTTTTTTTAATATTGGAGGAACCAAGGCTGCTAAAAACCACACATATAAAGAAACAAGAAGAATATGTGGGCCACAGGAGGCTTCACAAGAGAGATGTTTTTCATTTAAGGCATAAATGAATTAATTACTGCCTTCGCCATGCCTCATGATCAGTAAAGGAGCCATAGCCAAGTCCCTATTCCCTTGGTCCCATCCCACATTTAATGTTTACTAAACTTTTAATTCATCACCACATTTAACTACAGTTCAAGCTCATCTGCACCACAGAAAACTAAACACCCTCCTGTGTGACACAGGCCTGGGCCATACCCTCTATTCAGTTGTCACCATGAGCCACATTCTCCCTCCTGAAGGTCCCTTCTCTGCTACACTGACTCCTGACAGCTGCAGGAAAAGGTCAGGCACTGCCTCCAGTCCTGCATCTGATGGAAAATTTAACCAAGTGTAGTGAGAGGAAGAAAATAAGGGGGGGAAGCCACAATTGTTTTCCTTGTTTCTTCTGTCTGTGAGGATCAAGGATATATTTGGTGCCCACAGAGGCTTTGAATACTCTGGGGCAGTACCCAGCTATTCTAAACAGTCCTCCCAGACTTCTGGCAGACCCAGGCCCTGGGGAGCACAGCAGCCCAAAAGCTGAGACTTCACAGACTAGAGACTGTCAGGAGAGCCCAAGGTGCTCCCTGGTGAAGCCCCCACCCCAAACTCAAACACGTTTAAAACCCAACTGGACACAGTTGTTGCTCAGGATTGCTTTTCTGTTCCCTCAACACTCAGTCTGCACAGCACAACCCCAAAGCAGCTGGGGTAGCTTAAGAAGAGTTCCTCTACACTTTGCAGTGCTTTTTTAAGCCCATCTTGCAGCTATGCCATTTGTCCTGTGTTCCACTGCAATAAGCCAGGGGACACAGCTGTTGCAAACCCTGCAAGACCCCACTACCAGGTCAAGACACACAAGTCAGCAGCCACTGGTGGGATGTGATCATGATGCCCCCTGCCCCTGCATCAGGCAGGACCAGCAGTTATTAACTCACTGCCACTCCACAAACACACAAAGTGTACAAATTCCACTGTCTGAAGAAAGAAGATTTTTTTTTTTTCCCAGCAAAATGCAAGCCTACCTTACCTTAGTGCACTCTTCAAGGTTTCACACAGAAATATTGATTTCATCTCAGCATATTAGGAGCAGAGTTGCACCTTTTCCAGTTGTGTACAGGGAGGGGAGTTAGTGTGGGTGGATAGGGAGGGTATAAGGTAAAGAATGCAAAAGGAATCAATATTTTTCCAAGATCAGATTCAGTATCTCTTAGGAAACACATAGGAAAGAAAATTGTAAAGAATATGGGAGACGGAGGAAGCTTCACTATACAGAAATATTTCTGTGAAAATTTAAGAAATCCTCACTCATCCTCCCCCCACCAGGCTATACAAAGCATTAATTACAGCCAGTTTCTGCCAAGCACATCTGCCTTGCAGCTGTAACCTGCCCCACTGCTCCAGAAGAACAAATCAACCTCCATTTGTCAATAAAGACCCTCTTTCTCCAGCCCCACTAGCACTCCTTCCAGGCAACTGAGAGATCCTATGGCCACAGACAGCAGAGAACCACGTGCACCTGGCAGATGCAGGACAGCACACCAGGCCACGTCTCAGATTCCCATATTCTGGTAACAGGATGAATAAAACGTGAGGCAAAGGGAACTCTCCCAGCACCAGCACTGCAGACCAGACCCGCCAGGTGCACAGACAAAGCCCAGGATGAGCACAAGGCACAACAAGTCACAACTCACTTGCCATTGATGACTCCATCAGGATTGAGCATGGGCACAACCTTGAAGATGAAGCATTTCCTCAGGAGCTCAGCGATGGGGTCGCTGCTCACCAGGAACTCCAGGGTGCCCTTCATCACCCAGCTGGCGTTGCTCTCCCCGGGGTGCACACGGGCTGTGAGGAACACGTAGGGACGGCTGCCTGCAAAACACAGCAAAGGCACCCCTAAAATGAGCAGGGCTGCTCTTTGAAAGCTATCTTTGCAAGTGGATTTTATTCCTTTTGAATTTAGGTAACAATCCAAAGTGGATTCTAAGGAAGACACAGCCCTAGACAGTCCAGATATTTTGTCAAGGTGCTGTTTGTAAACTGATCACAGAGTTGGCCCTCAGAACCAGCACAGAGCCTGTTTCATCCTCTGTTTGCTTGTTCTGTGATACCTTACAAATATATCCATATTCCATTAGGGAGCATTCTGCAGGTGCAGTTTACTGCCTCTCCAAAGAGCTTTACCATACTTTCTAGCAATTATTGAAAGTTTGATCCCACCAAATTTCATTAAGGTTTAAAAGGCAGCAAGAAATTATTTAATTTTCTAAGGTACTGCTCCATTTTCAGTATTTCACCATCAACAATTCAGAACTTTCTATCAAAGCAGATTTACCCACCCGTAAGGGCTCCAAGGACATGCAAGATGCCTGATCTCTGGAAATAATTCATGTTGTAGGGTCAAAACCATAATTAATTGAACTAAACTGATATAATTAAGGAAAATGCACTAATATGTTCACCAGAGCTGCAAAGGCTGAGTACTCAAACCTAACCATTATTTCATAACCATAAAATAAAAGGTAGAAATAACAATGCACATAGCTAAGCTGGGCTGTTTCTTTTGGTGGAAAGACATTTTCAGTTTTATGTAATGTAGATGCCCACTCAGATTAGAAAGGCTGATTTTCACAAGTTGCAACTAGAAGAGTTCAACTGTTTCTAGCACTACTTTCATGCATGGAAAACATAAGCTGTGTCAGTTTGGGGTAGGGAAGAGGTTTTGGGGGGTTGCTTTTTAAAATAAAAAACAAATTTTTACTGAACAGTTAATCAATAATCTCTACTGAATCTATTTCAAAATAGACTTGCAACTTAACAGCAAAAGTTGCCTTGTTATCAGATATGTTATTTGCTGTTCCTGTGAAAAAACACTAAACACATTTGGTCTAGTTACAAGCCTCCAAAAATTCTCAGCACACATATGCTTAGAAGAGACCAAGTTTGACAGCAGATTCTTTGAAGATCCCATCTGTGCTGAGCACACTTCAGGGATGGGCCAAGGAAACAGGAGAAGGCAGGAGGAGACACCTGCCAGGCACAGAAACTAAAAGGAAAGGAGAAAGCAATTATCTGTCTTAAAATGATCCTTTTGTGAGCATTCACTATCACAAGTCAACCTGACAGATTTACTCCAGTGGAAAGCTTTATCTGTCAGGGCATCACAGCCATGCCAGGGCAGGTTTGTCCCGTTCAATCACAGCTCAGGCTCTGTTCCCTTCATGAACTGAAGGGCCCCAACTGACAGAATTGGGAGAGGCAACAGGACAGAAAACAAAACCAAAGGCATCAGCTGAGTGCCCTTGTAAACAACTGATGAATTAGTAACTTAACCTTGGTCCTTAGCTCCCAAAGCCATCCTTCAGTTTCCAAATCATTAATCAACCATTGTAAAAACAGGAAGGTAGAACACCATCCCCAAAAATATAAATGGCATTAAAGAGCAGTTTAGCTGTTTGACTGACCAAGAAAAGGCTGTGCCAGAGCTGGGAATACAAGTGAAATTCCTCATTTCACATTCAAACAGGGAATAAGCACTATATTTTCTCCATAAGTATGTATTCTGCACAGTTCTGCTCAGTTGTACATCACAGCACAATTTAGTTACATCATACAGGGACACACTCAGATTGGGGAATAATCCCCCCCTCCTCCACACTTCCCTCCTGAGCAGTTGGTGGGCACTAGAAGAGTGAACTGCACTCCCAGCTCAAAGAGCTCATACAGAGCAATCATGTACTGGCCCAGTAAAGCAACTGGGACTCTGTTTCTCACATATCAGGCTTTTATTATTCTTACACCTCACCGTACTGGGGGGGTTAGTACATTTTCATCAGTGTGTACTCATAAGTGCCCTAGGCACTCATGGACTGCAAAAGACTCCTTTAGCTCCTGCAGAACCAGCCATTCTGATATTTTCCCCCCAAAATTAGAGTACACTAGTTCTATTCTTCTCCAGCTAATTGTGCATTGCCACCTACCTTAGTAATGCCTTATAATAGCAACAAACAAAAACTAGATTTCACAAAGACATCAGCTGCATTTCACCATTTCCAAACGTTTTCTCCTTTCTCCCATCACCATGATTTAGTGCTGCTCTGCAGACTCATTGCTGAGCTAAACTTATGGGGCTGTGCAGTTATAGCTGGGAATGAGGCTCCTGAGGACTTCTAATGGACAACAGCTGTAAATAGCACAGAGCAAAATAAAACGTGCTCTCTTTTGCAATTGATGAATACAGATTTAACAACTCTTACCTCTTCTGTATATTGGGAGAGAGTTCAGCATCTTAATTGAGAGATTTGTTCCTCAGTCAAAATAACAAAAAAAAAACCACTCCAAAAAATATCTTTCTCATGTCAGAAACCCAGGGCAATTTGCCCTAATTCTGCTAATTGCAATAGCACGGGGCTGGCAGAGACCTGAGTTCTGCTGTTTCTCTCAAGGCTCATCAAAGTCAAGTTTTCTTACTTAGTCTCAGTGTTGGAAAAGCTCCTGGAGCCTCCAGACCTTAAACCCCAGGAAACACAAGGACAGGGAAAGAGCCCAGAAATCACCTACATTGTTTCCCTGTGGGTGACAATGGAGGGCCCCATAGCCAGCAGGTCCAGCCAAGGAAACCTCTCTGTTCCAGTGAAAGTTTCCTTTGAAAGATCCCCTCCTGCCAAGCACATCCTCAGCTCTGACATCCCACCCACAGGAGAGCCATAAGGAAGGTTTGTACAAGCAAGGAAACCACAGAGCTTGTTAACTGCCTGCTCCCTTCACAGGAGCCAGCAGAGCCAAATCCCACATCCAAACGCTGCTCCCCCAGAGCAGCTCCCAGCGTGAAAACTAATGAAGCAGCAAATAGAGCAAAGAGCTGATGACATGGCCATAAAACTTGCTACCCTTGAAACACCTGGAAAACAGCAGGAGTCACCCAAACCTGTGTTTTACAGCATATCCAGTTACTTTGAAATTATGGTGCTAACTGCTATTAGCAGAGCTCTTGAAAGGAGTAGACAGAGCAATGGTCAGCCATGCTCCACACTCAACTGGCAGCTCCAGTCAAGACCTCTGCACTCAGTTCTGCTGCTTCACTTCATTCCTGACCTTCCAACACCCCCATAAATGCAGTCCTGGCCAGACTACCTCAGTACCACCCAGTACAGCTTACTGGTTTGTGCTGGTGCCCAGCTGCCCTTGTCTCTCTGCTCTTTCAGAGCCCTGCGGTACAATTTCCCATGCCCTGCCAAACTTATGTTAAGTACTCTCAACCTCGGGTTCCTCATATACCTCCTCCTAGGATCAGAGCTGTGCTTAAGTCTTCAGAATCCTCAGGCCAGCACTTAGGCAGCTCCTTTCCAAGTTCTGAGGAAGCTGCCAGAAAGCTCAGGTTAGCCATTTATCTCTGCAAAGCCCACATGACACATAACCTTCTCTGGGAATGTAAATAATAAAAAAGGAAAATGGAGGAATCTTTTCATGCTACATAAAGCCTTATCCAACAAATCATGCCTCCTTACACTGTGCTACATTTCAACATTCCCAGAATGTAACATGGCATCAACAATACCCAAGGTGGGAGATTAAAGCACCACTGATTCCTCTTGCAAAACTTTGAGCAAAGAACCTTTGAACGATAATTTTACTAATGCATCACCTAATTCCCATCTCTCCTTCTCTTCACTCATTTTTGATTGTGGATATATGCATGAAGATGAGAGCTTTGTTCTTCTAGTCATGATAACTTGCTGCTTAATCTCCTGCCTCTAAGGATCCTCCTCTAGTCATGTCATCACCAAGGTTCACTAGGAAGTGACTTTGATGTCACTAATCGTGACATCAATTGCAGAATGAGAAGCCTGAAAGAAAAGAACAAAACCCCATTAACACAGCAGTGTCCCTCATCAAGGGGAGCACAGAAAGGAAATGAAAAGCAGTTCCATATGCCCTGACCCGGGCTGCTGTTCTAAATTATTTCAAGCTGAGGTTTGAGCCATGCTATTTGTAAAGGGATGGGGCATTGAAATAACACAGGGCTAGGATTTTTTAAGGAGTCAAAGGGAATGATATACACAGCATGTGAAAAATTCAGCCTGGATCTAGGTCTTGGGCTGAAAGTTTCCGGCTGTGCCTCTGCATTCCTCTCTTTCCTTAATGGCCCAGGGCCATTAAGACACAGGCTTCTTTTTCTCCTTTATGTCTAAGTACAGCATGACTACCATGAGCATTACACAGATCAAAGGCTCAAGTTTACCCTGGGATATAGCAGAGAAAACCCAAGAAAGTGAAACTTTCCCTTCCAATGTTGTTAGCTGTGCCCACTACAGGCTATTCTGTGAGTGAAGGGTAAACAGGAGAACCATCACTCAGCTCTTCCATGCATGTCACAGCTGCATCATGTCCTGGATACACCTGACATGCCCAAGGCTGCACAGGTATGCAAAACCAGAGAGAAGAGAGCATGTTGTGTGATGTACAATGAATGTATTACAGTATATTTATAAAAAGCATCAAATACTGAGATCACAGAAAACAATGAGCCTGATCTGAGGCAGAATCTGTTAGATACTTTTCTCCCCTCCTAAAACTTTTCCACTAGTTGTCAGGCTCTCAGTTGCCTTAAGACAGAATAATTCTTTCCTGCCCATCTCCCCCCCACCCCAGATTACTCTCTCCTTGCTGTGCCTGTTTTTGGCTAAATGCTCCAAAAGAAAACACATCTTAATACAGAGGCAAAATACAGTCTAGCAGGAGCAGCTGTTGTTTTCCAGAATTATCAATGAGCTATTCCTTTCTTAAATATTTTTATATTATATGTATTATTACTGCTACCTATGGCAAAGAAGTGAACATTACAAATCATCTTGACAGCCTGTTCTCTACCTTTGTAGCTTGGCTGGGGGAGTTGCAGCCTCCAGGTTGCTTGGCAACCTTCTTTTGTGTACATGTTTAATGAATTCATTCACCTCTGAATCAGAGATGATCACAGATATGGGTACAGACTGCTCAGCCTCAGTTCAGCTTGACATCCTACTAATGCTGGGTCTGAGCTCCAGGAAATTGGTAAGCAAGTTGTCAAGCCTGCTTTGGGAAAGGTTCCAAAATCCCAAGCTCAGGAATCACAACCATTATTTAGCAGGACCTTTAGTATGACTGAAGGCAAAGCAAACTCACACGACCTAATTGCACTGCAAATCAAAGCTTACCTCTTGGGGAAGACTGGGGAACAACTGAACCTTATTTTCAGAACTTACACCCACAGAACACCTACTACAACCCTTTGCAAATTGTTTCTGTTTGTAATTAACATCCCCATCCCAAGTGTGTGCACCTGCATTAGTCCAGCTGAAATCTCCAACCATCATCCAGTCCAGGATACACCCAACCCAGCATTCACTGGCACACCCAGTGTCACTCTGCACACCCTCTGAGCTGCTTGAATATCACCACACTTTAAAACTAAACTGTGCAGGTACCTCATTAGTCTGCTGCCAAGCAAGTTACCTGCATTTACCTCCTCCCAGAGGTGTCACCAGCAGAGGAGTTCCTCTGCCTGGATGTGCCTCCCCGACCTGTGCTCACTGCTGCCATCCATCTCTGCTCCCCTCAGCCACACTCCAAGGGCATAAAACCAAGATAAAAACAGCTGGTTAGGAAGGAGTACTGCCAATAAGGATCAGGGGATTACAGCAGATGAGATAGTGATGCAAAGCTGTTGCAGAAATGGCAGCTCTCCTGGGACTCACATCAGGCAACTTACAGCCAAGGCATGGAGCACTGTCTTACCTCCCTCTGCTCAACCTAGTGAGCAAAACCAAATAACTGCAGTGCTGTGCCCACTGCTTCCCACCATTGGTTAAAAATCGGATGAAAACTGAAAATTCAAAGTCATAAAATGTTTAGAAGTCATAGGCAGAAAACAGAAAGAAAAGATGAACAGAGAGGAAGGAGAAATAACCTTTAAATTGCAAAAGGCTGCTTATAAAAAAGAGATTGCAATCAGCTGTCCTTACTGTCCCCTGGGACTAGGCTGCATAAAAAGAAACACAACAGCTAGGCCAGCCTGTGGTGACCTGACTGCCCTCACTGTTGTGCCTGAATGTTTGCCCTCCCTTCCTGCTGGGTTCTTGTTCATAAACTCCTGTGCTAAGAAACTCCACTACGGTGCCCAGAACAGTGGCAGCACAGGCCTATAGCCACAGAAGTTGTGACAGCTCCTTTAGAAACTTGGTCCATGGTTCTCCTTTTTCCTCTAGAATTCGCTCTCTAATTCTGAGGGCTGCTGGAATTACTATTCCAGTCCACAAGGCAGCTCCTGTGTTCTCTTTGATGCAAGGTGTCTGCTTACTACTTAACGTTAGCCATTTTAAGCCATGTTAACCATTAGCCACTAATTAGTGGCTAATCAGAAATATTTCGTCATTGTATTTTGACACGATTAGGGCTTCTTCCCACATTCAGAGCAGAATTATTTATGGAAAATTCTGTCTTACCTGCTCATTTAGTGGCAATCTCACCACTTCAAGATTGGAGTAATATAATTTCTGGGATTTCTCTCATTAGTAATGATCTTCCAGAGCCCCTCTATTACCCTTTAATATTACCATTTCTCAGCTTCTGTGTATGTATCCCTTGAAAGGTGTGAGCAGCAACCACTAAGATCAGCTCCAACACATGATCTAGGTAGCTGACATAGGGAGCTCCAGATTATCTCTCAGAAGGCAGGCAAGGCTGCCCCATCATCCCCTGCTTCTATAACACACATATTATGGTTTTAATTTGTTCTGTGGCAGCAGGCAATTTCAGATACTCTAGTATTTCGTATTGCCATGGTCAGGCCATCAATCCAGGTGTTTTTCAGTCAGCATGGGAAAAAATGTAGATTGTCTTGCAAAGATGCAAAGCTTCTGAGATCTGGCAAGTAGGAAAAAGCCATATTTTCAAGTTAGGCATACATGTGATTTTTACTTTCAGGGGTTTTTGCACAAAGACAACGATGCTGACCCGAGAGAAGAACTAGAACATTGCCCTAAACTGTCCTGAGCCTAAAGAAGGTGCAGGCAAGAGATAACCACACAGAGACCTGGGGGACAGCTGCTGTAACAGGCAGAGTGCAGAGATCCATAGAGCTATAAAATCCATGGGCTCTTTTCCGAGAGAAGGATTTCATCTGAAATGAAATCAGGCAGGAGGAGCAGACTGAAAAAGCTTCCATTGTCATAAAAATATCTCCCTGGGTAATCCACAGTGATGGAAAAAGGAAACCCTGATAATTTATGTGACAGTTTAATGGGATTTTGGTGACACACGATACTTTAGAAAGAATTTGCCCAAATAGGACAGACAGGACTTTAATAAGGCTTCAGCTCCAAACCAGCAATGTTTTCACCCCTTGCTTTTACATTTCATTCTACATACACACTACTCACTCACAGCTCATCTTTCTCATCTGCAAGGCACATTTCAACACTGTAGGAAAAACAACTGCACTTTCTGCTTAGATCCCCTGCCAGAGAGGCTTCTGAGTATCTGATCCCTAAAGGGATCAAGCTGCCTTTGCACCTACAGGGCAGAGCATCACTGAGCTGTGAACTCTGAGGCATGAGCTGCCTTCTGGCCATGTCCCCTGCTCTGTGGATGGCTCTAATAGCTTCTGAGAAGAATTTAAGGGCAGCAGATGGACAGTCTGGAGCAGGAGCTGCTGGCAGAGGGGATGCCCCCAGAACACACCCCAGGAGCAAATGGCTTTCACACAGTGACTAATGCCTCAGTCCCCAGCCCCTGCCTGGGAGGGACACAGCCTCCACCCCCAGCACAGCACCCCGTCCCCTTCACTGCCAGAGCAGGAGGAATGGCTCAGAGTGCCAGACTCGGGTGAATCCAGGGTTAATGGGATCAAACTCCACAAAGGAACATTTAGACTGAACATCAGTGAGTTACACTAGAAAGCCTCCCCTGTGGAGAGGTGGAAGTTAATATTAAAACCACATTGCCCAGAGCACAAGAAGTCATTTTGTACACAGCAATCTTGCAGTGGCTGGGGACAGAAAGAACCCAACAGGAATTTGTTTTCTTTGCCGACTTCCATGGATCCAGTTGAGAAGCCCTTATTTTGCTGGAAATTCTCCTTCTGGGAAATCCAGGCATGAAAAGAATGGTAAAAATTTGGGTGAAGATCTCAACACTTTGGCCACTCAAAGATGAACTTAGAACCTGCCTGTGAGTTGTAAAATGGGCATGGAAAAGCATTCCTTTCACCACTGGGAATAACAGCCAAGTTTGACAGCAAAACAAGTTCTCTTGTGTAGTACTTCAGCTGTTCTGCTCTACAGAAGACAAACTCTATAGTTTGTAAAAAAAAAAAAAAGCTCCTTACTCTTTATGCAGAACATATTTAAAACCCACCTATTACCACCTACAGCATAAAGTAATGTTTATTCTTAAATATGTGTTATGCTTTTAAGTGGCTCAGATCCATCTCTCCCTGACTTGAAGTCTTCCTCAGGGAATGACTTGAAAGTAGTAAAATATATTAAAAGAAAGTACGATCAGAACCTCTCATTGTCAAAGAGATAAAATATCAATTTTTGTTAAGATAAAAAGCATCACAGATTGCCTCTGATGGTAAAAATTAAATTTTTGGTCTTCACTTGATTTGATATTTATCACTCCACTGCTCCAGAATCAGTCAAGCAGGGAATGTTTTTAAAAAATATTATTCTGTATTTTTCCTGCAGTAAGCAAACTATGAGAATTTTAAATTGTATGTTTTCTTACATATAAAAAACTCAGAGGAAAAAGGAAATAAACAGAAAACCTACAAAAGATATCTTCTAACACTTCACTATGTCAACAGCTTCACAGTAAAGGACCTTTTGCAGGTTGACTTAATTTGTGGCATCACTAAATTGACTTTTACATCACTGCTGTCCAAGTCTATCCTAAATCTTGGAACTACACTGTCCAGAGCTGCTCCCAAAGGAAATTCTTGCTTTCCACAAACAAGAGATCAATAAGGTAAAACTGTCTCCAAACTTTGAATAATGAATCTTGTCTTCATGGCAAGGTCTTAGATGAGCTCCCCAAACACCTGAGCAAAAGAACACAAATAAGGGCTCAACATAAAAGGTCTTTCAGTCAGATCATCAAGAGAGCAAAACTGATGCTGGCCCAATGATCTTGTACCATGTCATAAGCAGCACCCTGTTTCATCTCCTAGACTGTACCACACGTTGTGTGACAGACCACAAGCAGAGTATAAGTTTTCCAAGAGAAATAGCAGAGCCTCAAAGTTCCCAGCTAAGTTCATACCATGATTTTTTCCAACAGCTCTACTACTGTGATATCCTAAGGAGGAAGAAGGAATCAGGCTCATATAGCACAATCTGAGTCCCAGAGCATTGACAAAACTGGGTGGGAAAAAATTTGCCTCTGCATAAAGCAGATAATGTGCAGAAATTTCAACCAGTCTGTGGAAAAACCACACTAAGCAGTCCCTGTCTCAGGTCAGTAAGTTCTTCCCTTCAGATGTTGGCAAAATGATGTCTAATGGATGATGTCTTCCTACAACAATCACTGCAGGGAGCGCAGTGTCAAGGTAGGAAGAGTAGTCTGTTCAAGGAAATGAGATGGTAGGAAGGCTATGGTGAGGGAAAAATGTTCTTTTTATCCCCACAAGTTGCTACAAAGTGTAGAAAAAGGTTCTCCTGTATAAAGGAGTCAGGCTGCAGAACAGTCTTGGCAGCCCCAGAAGAAACAGAAGTAAAACGTGATGTCCTTCCTCAGCACTCCATGTATCACTGCAAAAGTGGGAGCTTTCACACAGGAGAGCTTCTTGTTCTCCATAGTTTCCTAAGTGATATTAAATTTATTCTTAAAAACATTCTCCAGAAGGTTCTTTTAGGCAAATGATTTAACAGCACAATTGATGGCTCCTAATTAGTTTGAATTTCTGATGTGTAGCACACAGACTGACTTCATGAAGTTGATACTGTGACATTTCCTCAATCCCAGTGCCTTCCTGCTCTTTCACTCCAACATTTCCCCAGCAGAACTCTGAACTTTTCCAACTGACCCTGACCCCAAAATCCTTCCACTATAGCTCATCCACTCCATACAGCCTGTATAATCCAAAGCATGAGCTCCTCTCTTACCATAAGAAACACTCATATCAAAACCATTATATTCCAGAGCATTCACTGCCACTTCATCTCCTGCTCTGGAAATTCTGAGTGCTTTGAAAAGAAACACTTATTTATATAGAAGAAAATCCCTGTAAATCATGGTCATGACAGGCTAATGGCTAGCATTGCAAAGATGATTTATCTTCCTGCTCTATCTAACAAAGCTTCTTATGCTAATACCTTGTTTTCAAAATATGAAGAGACTTCTAACTGATGTTTTCTAACTGCAAGAATATGCAGCTAATGAAAAATGCCTTACATCAAAAAATAACCTTCACGTGCCACCCAACATTCCTATCAACTCTCAAAATCAAAGGATCTCCTTGAATTATTTCTTTCTTCTGTATTACTTAGGGTGCTTCCCTCATGGATTAACAAACCAACTATTCAGTCTCACTGCCTGTTTATAATCCAAATTCATTTTAGGGTTTGCATGCATTACCTGCATGCTTTAATTTGATATATTTTATTTAATTTCTGCCTATTAAATTACATTTGAAGCAGGTTATATGGCCTCATGGGGAGCACTACCCTTTGTACAAACAGCAATTTTATCTGGGTTGAGCTTAATTTCACATTACATTTTGATAAGCTGGCAAACAAGATCATGGTGTCTGCCTGGCCAGTCCTGTCCCTGCTGGTGGGAGAGACTTTTGATAAGCTAGAACATGGATCATGGGAGTGTTCTGATTGAAAGGGTATAACCTAGGGTATGAAATTAAGGATCAAGCCATCAGTGACAAGCAGAAGTGCTGTTTGAAGTCTATTGACAGGCATTCTCCTGAGCTGGCAGGGCCATCACAGAGACTGTGAGCACCTCACTACCCGTTTATTGCTCACTCATAGTTAGTAAGGGCTACAAATGGGGATAACAGTTGTAGTAGGGACACCACAGCCACTGACAGAGCTCTTCATCTGTCTCTTGGTTACTCTTTCAGCCTCTGGGCAGTAGCTCTTTCTGAAGCACAGTTCCCATGGGTTGAGCTGTGCCTCATGGTGACCCTCTGGCTGCTGCTTTTGTGCCCTTTCAAAATGCTTGACAGAACTGTCACAGAAGGAGCTTGGCATGTGGAAGCTGTGGCAGACACGATATGACCTGATTCATAAAACACAGCTAAACAGCTTGGGCTGCCAGAAGCCAGGATTTACAGGGCTGTGCTTAAAAAAGGCCTTCAGTGCCTGCTCTGCTAAATGGACTTTCCTACTCCATGGCAACAACAACTCCCAAGTCGTGTGAGGATGACTTGCAACACTGTGAAGTGACAAAGCAGACAAGACACTAGAGACACTAATCTTGTTAGAGCCTACCCTGTCCACTGCTGCTCAGGACAGGAAAGGAATTACCTCAGCTCTGGCTGCACCTTTTCAAATGGCTACAGGGGAAGGTAGCACTGAAAAAAAAAATTAAAAAGGGATAATAATTTTTTTCAGAAATTCTTCCAGCACAGCAGGCAGAATGGAAAAAAAAAATTAAATCAGAGATAGTTTCTGCTGCATTATCCACTACAGCATCATTTTTACAATATAAAGGCTCTGTGCATTTTTATTTCAAGCAGGCACAGCCTGACCAGCAAGAAATTTAAGGGCTTCCTGCCCTCCCACCCATCTACATATTTTCTTCATCTCTACTTCAATCACTAGTTACAGCCTTCTGTTAGGTGCTCACCATGGGACCTAAACATCCTCTGGGAGACCTGTCAAAGTCACTGCGATGCCAGCGATAATAAATTCCATCTCACTCATCTTCTCTTGAAGCACTTCACAGACTGAAGATTACATGTTTCAAGTGTGTTCCAAGTTATGAAGGTAAGGATTTACAGAAAAATCAAGTTGCCCAAGGATAAAATACAAATCAGTCAGAGCTGGAAGCTCAACAGCTGTTTCCCAAGCCCCAGAAAAAAAAAAAACCAAAACTGTGCCATCCACATTCACCCTAGAAGTGAATTACTACATAATCCATTACTTCAAATCACTTCCTCCTCTTTTCATTAGCTATGAAAATGAATTGAATTGGGCACTTAGACATAATCAGTAGAGCCCTCTCTCAGTCATGTTATTTGTCCTATATCAAGATTTTCATTCTGGAACACACCCATCCTTCCCAAAATTATCAAACAAACGCATTTGCGGAGTGCAATGGTATTCTTTTATCCATCACTACCATGTAATATTTTCTAGGGGAAAAAGCAAAAGGCGATATGAAAATGGTAAGGGAAGAATAAAGAAATAAAATAGAATATTTTAGTAGGTCTCTCCGGTTTCCTCAAAAAATAAAATTACAAAAAAGGAAGGCCCTAAGTTGTCCACAAGTCCTTGCCTATCTGTGGGCCAAAACATATCTCCAACCTCATTCTGACTTCTTCATTTACTCATCACCTCTGCCCACATCATGTTTTAATAAAAATTTTAATTAATTATTTAATTTAACCTCATTATTTCAAAGATAGAGAAGTAGCACCCAAGCTAAGCCAGAAATATTTTCCAAACAGTTCATTAAACAAATGCAATGGGGAAAANACAGCTAAGTAGCACAACAATTGGAATTGACAGAGCAAATTAAATTCTAAATGCACTGGTGATTTGATAGATATAATTTTATAATTTTCCAAGTGTTACAGCCACATAATAAATGTCCTGAAATGATACAAAAGTCCAAGTTTAGCTGTCTGGGAACACTGGTGCAGTATCTACCATGTCACTCGTCAGCTCGTTGATCTTATCAGCACATTTGCAGTCTGAGCAGAGCAGCTGTCTCCACTTGGTTTTTATTTCTATTTCTGCATTAGAAACAGGTGGGCAAGTTCAGAGAGCTAACAAGTTTCTCTTTGATGCAGAGATGGACAAATCCTCTCATTAACAGAATGGCCTTTGAAAAATCATTATGGGGTATTTTTAGGCCCATTTAATTTTAGTATTTCTGTATAATTGCAGCCCATTAATCACAAATGCTTGTTTCTAGAATCTGTCAGTTATAGGCAACAAGTAGTATCAGCCTGTGGCATCTGCAGGCTACTACTTTCAACATATTGCTGGCTTATTTTACTGGTATAATATTGGCTGCATCAGTCACACAGGAATGGATCTCATTCTCCAATTACAAGAATTAAACTCAGTTAAACAGGTCAGGCAGAAATCCACATAGACCCTCCCAGCAAAACCAACTTACAGGTGGGAATTAGAAATAGCAGGTGTTCAGAATTACAAATACAAAACCAGGAGAAAAACAAACACACGCCATGTATTGCAAATCTGCCTCCTCACTCAGTAATGCTCCTGGATAGATTAATATAAGGGTCAGCACATAGAAATAGCATTTGATTAAGATCAGCACTTGGAAATACTGTTTGCTACATTTCACAAGAGCGTGGAGCCCCTCGCAGGGATGTGGGCAGAGTAGCTGAACAAACTATCTGCTTGCAGCTCTGGCAAACATGGACTAAAGCTGTTCCATGCAACCCAAACAACTCCAGGCATTTGCAATACATGACTAGCCAGGTCAGCCTTTATCAGGTAGGAATACATAGCTTGGAACATTAAATCCAGAAATTAGATTGTTGTTTTCCAGAAAGTTTTCAAAGCCTTGGGGTATCAGTTGAATGACTTTTCTATTTTCAAGTCAGACACAGCAGACAATATCTCCATACCAGTCAGCCAAGATTTAAGAGCACCGAGAAACTTCCCAGTTTAGAAGGATAAAGGTGAAAGCAACATGAAAGTTATAACACCACCCACACTGTTTCCCAACAGTCTGTTAGTTCTGGGTGTTGGGGAAGAGTTTGCCTGTGCAAGCTGAAGCCTGTTGTTAGAGTGAGAAATTCAAAGATCGTGAAGAATCTACCTCAGAGTAGCAGAGTTCCCTGCTAGCAGGACACGCTCTGGGTTCTGTCACAGCCTAGCAGCTCTTTAACACCAACTGTGCAAGACTTGACAAACTGTCCTTAGGCTGAGTTCCCAAACTAAAAGCAATGGTTTGCTAGAAGAGTGGCAGACCCCACTTTTTGCCAACTCTGCCCAATCTTGCCATCCAAAATAGTTTGCTCCCACAAGATCATCAGGCATCAGAAGGCAATGTGTTTCTACCTCAGTGTGTGCATCAGAACAGCTTTTCTGGAACAGAAAAGAAAAAAATATTGAACTAGAAACAAAAAACTGCTCTCTGATGGCAGGAGTGGTTGTGTGGGTCTGACAGCAGCTGGTACTTGGGCTGTACCCGTGGGGATTTCCAGCTACAGATTGGTCTTCCACAAGGCCAACCTGCCAGCTGTCCTGCTCCCAGCTCTCTGATCACAGCCTGGCTAGCAGTTACCAACGAGGAGGTACAACCAAACACAAAGGAGAACAACCAGTCACATCTCTGCTGTTACAAAATGCCCATTTCTTACCTTTCAGAAGGCTTTAACCCGAGGAACATCTAACTGATCTTTTAATTCAAGGAGTAAGAATGATCCACACGCTGCCCCACCATCCACAGCTTCAGCACTACTGCCCAGAAGCAACTGGTCTGACACAGGTGTTGGGGGGCAAGCCACCTTCAGGACAACGCACTTTATAGCACAGCAGGTGCTCCAGACCTTCTGATTTGTTAAAAAGAACCAACTGGGCAATATTGTGACCAGCTGGAGAAACCCCTTCCTGACCTTGGGTTTTTCTTTGAGGCAAAGGAATTGACTTTTCAACTCTCAGGAAGCACATTGCTCCTATCAATAGCCAGTCTCCAGAGACAATTTGACCCTCAAATTATGTCCTCCCTCTCACAGCCTCTCTCTGCCACACTGAGATTTACTTCAATGCAAATGCTTCTCTGGCTGACTTACACAGTACCACAGTGACCTTTTAGCACATGCCCCACAGGACCGTGTGTGACGAGAATTTATAGCCAGGCATGAGAAGTGTGCAACTCACCTACAAAATCTGATTTGTTTTTTTGTTGGGTTTTTTTTTTTTTTTTTTTGGTTTGGTTTTTTTTTTTTTTTTTTTGGCACACCCTGAAT
>VXAC01006556.1:294855-331900 GCA_013399225.1 Rhipidura dahli | reverse complement strand
TTTGTTTTTTTTTTTTTTTTTTTGGCCACACTGTAATTTGAAGTTGATAATAGAAACCTAGTAGCAGTTCACTGCTTGTTCACCATTTGAGGGAATAAGAGCTGCCTGGGAGCTCTGCTGGGCTGTATTTCAATACCTTGATTGGCCATCACAACACAACACCTGCAGGCTTCTCACAAATTGTTTCCACCTAAAGGAATGGTGATTCTACTAAAGAAAAAAAAAAAAAACCAAAAAAAAAAAAACACCACAACAAAACCACAAACCACAAAACCTTTTTTTTCCCCTTCTGGCAAGGCAAGAATTTGGGCAACCTATCACTCCCAACAGAAGCTTGCAGGTCCACTTCAGTGAGAACTGGTCCTGGGGTAAGACAGGCATATTCCAAGCAGCTGGCTATAAATTCCCATAGCAATATAAGAAATACATACAACCAAACCATTCTCAGTTTCATTGATCATTTTCAATGCCTTGTTGCAAAAAATACAAGTATAGTACCACACTCCTGTGAGAAGACCCTTGTGAGGCACTTGACAAACCAATCAAGAAATAAAATAATTATGACTAAGATATGCTAATTTAGATTTTTGAGATGTTTAATTCATTAGTGTATCAGAAAAAGCTGCTATGTTCTGGAAGTCTGGAGCATAGCCAGTGCTCATCACTACTGAGAGAATCATAGAATTTCTTGGGTTGGAAGGGACCCACAAGGATCATCAAGTCCAACTCCTGATGTTCTAGCCCAAGTCCATACCAACCAAGAAGATATTGATAATTCCTGTCTGTCTTTCTGGAGACACAAATTCCAAAAAATTCTGCCTTTAATCACATAACTTCTTCTCTAGAAATGACATGAAAAAGTTATAAATCTCTTTAGGTAGAAATAAGACTGTTACAATTTGAAGAAGAAAAGGCAGCTGAAAAAAGTGCTGCGGAATTTTCTGCTCTATCCCCTAAGCAGACGAGGGCTTAGAACAAAAGTCCAAATTTCAGAGGGAATTTTATGTTTAAAAAATGCAGAACATGGCAGCTGAATGAAGAGCACTACAAATAATCTCATTTGAAGTTCTTCTTCTGCCATCATGCTGCATTAGGCAGAGGGTGGGACAGAAAGAGAGATTCCCCTAACATTTACTTTCTCTCTTTGCTAAAAACACTGTGATTGTCTGTGCTTCAAAGGCCAGTTTTAGCATCCTTGCTCAGTGTTTTCTGTCCACTCCTTGCTGCTGTGACTACTGGGATTCAATATGTTAATATCCATTTTGCCAAGCTCACAGAAGGCTGACCACAGCGTCAAAGCTGTGCTGGCAGAGTCAGCTCCACCAAACACTGCTAATCAAAGAACATTTGATAAATGAAAAAAATACTAGCCTCAGCCTGCAGACAGCCACGTGTCTGTCCCACAAATTTCATATTCCATTCAACCAGCTTCAGCTGGATACTCAAACAGGAGCATAGTTTTGCAGAAATTTGTCTGCTCTTTTTGCAAGGAGCTGCCAATGCTGTTGTGACTGGGATATCAGAAAGAAAAAAGTAGAAGAGATGTTTGAAATTGAAAGAAAACCTTGAAAAATTTTCAGCACACGCCATCAGTGTTGCATATCTGGAGAGCATTGCTTTGGCTTCAGATGCTTGAGAAACTGTCTATTCAAGTGGAAAAAAAATGTATTCTCATTTCAGTAATTATTTAGCACTGTAGAACACATGACAATTTTATTCAGCCTTTCTTCACTGCTGCATTTAAATAGGGTAACAGTTTCCACAACAGCTGGCTCTTCCTGTCACCAAAAACAAAGTGTTTGGTACAAAGTGAGAGAAGAATCAGCACCTCTGCCTGGCAGCCCTGCAAATTAGGATAAAAATCTTCAAATCAAAAGAATACACAGACACAAACCTCATTATTGCAGATGCAAGGATAAAGAAAAAAATGTTTTTCTCCAGTGTTCTACAATCATCTCAATCAATTTCTATACACCGTAAAATCTGTTCACTTTAACTATAATCACAAATAAGGAGAAGAGACAGAACTGATGAAAGGAAAAAACAGAACAGGTCTGTAAATGGAATACTTGAAGGAAATGTAATGCTGGTGGACACTTTTTGCATAAGATTGCAATTTGATCCACGTTTAGTACCTAGAAAGCTACAACGACAATCTGAGATAACATCTTCTGTTCCCATTCAGTGGAAATTCCATCTAATGGGGGACCACCCAAGGAGCAGGGGCTTTCTTTGGTTCTTGGTGTCTTTCCTGAGATTATCATCAATAGCAGCAATAGTTCTTGTTGTATGACAATACACTGTGGAAATGTCATTATAAAAGCCTATCAGGCCTTTCCACAGAAAGCAGCCAGCACCCAGACAGTTCTGGGGAGGTGGGTTGGTCCCCTTTTGGCAGACATCTGTGACCTGAGGGTCCATCAGCAGTGGCTGCACTGTTTGCATGTGTGCTGGGGGGAGCACCACACGCACCAACAGTGGAAGAGCAGATGTGAGCTCGCTGGTGTGAGCTGCTTCCAGTCAGCACAATGCCAGGTTAGCACTCCAGATGAATTGCTACAAGCAGCCCTTCTGCCTGCTGAAAAGATCATTACCAATCAAAGCAGGTCATTCCACCTCCTTATTTTGACATTATTAGATGAGAGCCTCCTTTAAGGAGGGCAGCTTCCTTTGGGGCAGACTGACTCCAATAAGGTGTTGAACTAATTTGATCCCTGATTCACTAGGAGATATGTCATCTCCAGGTTTGGAAAAGTTATTCAAGAGAAGAGAGCTTGAGCCTTTCATAATTAACATGCAATGCTGGTTGCCACGCAGGGAACAGGCACAGTTATAATAACTCGGAGTCAATAATTCATAAACTATAATGCATTATTAATCAATTATCGAGGCCTGAATTACATTTAATGAGATTAAGCTGATTGGAGCACTAAGCTGTTTGAGTCATATTGATTTAATCAATGTGCTTAATTAAACTGTGTACATTTTCCACATGATCATTATTTCCCAGTATCCTGCATAAGTGGCCCCTGCAATTCACATCCTCTGCTGTTTTTTGCTCAGGAATTGCTCTTTGCTGCAATTTATATTTAAAGGTAAAGGGCTTGTTTCTTCCTAAGAAAAGATCAAAGTTGCAAAACAACCTATCTAAATAGCTTATACGAACAAATTCACAAATGTTGGAATATTTTTTCCCAGCAACTGTGTCTTTTTTGTTCTGAAGGCATAAGATGAGACCAGGTAAAGACACCTCATTAGTCTCACTTTATCCCTCATGCCAGCTGCCGGAGCATCTGCAGATTCAAAAGGCAAAAGCATCCTACCATATCTATCCCAAAAACATTACTTTATGCATCTTTAGAAACATGCTTAGACAAAAATAAAATGTGCTTAAAATCCCCAGAAGATTACATTTAAGATAAGCAGGTGTCATTCTCTTTTTTTGACAATATTCATAATGGTTTCCCCAGCCATGCATAAAGAGGACGTGATGACAGAAGAACAACTCAAAGTGACAGGTATTACAGATGTAAATCCATTTCCTAGTGTCATTTTTGTTTAATTTCCCTCACCTCTGCTGCTGATTACTTGGGACATTTTGGGTTAACTTTAAACCCCAAAATTCAGATCTATAATGCCACCCACTGCTGAAAGGATACTCATGAGATATGTTGACTGTGGAGTACACATAACACACTGAATAATCACTGTTATTAATGAGGATGACAACAGTACAATCAGCCATGAAGAGAGTTTTGCAATTCCTTTGGGACTGTTTTGGTCATTACTCTGTGTTAGCACTAACCAGGATGGCACCTACACTACATCACACCCCAGAGGTGTCCTGCCCCTTCTCTGTCTAAAGGTGAGAGCGAATCCACCCCATCTCAGGCCACAGCCAAGAAACCTCCTGAAAAACACTCACATGGCAGCGTAGAGTGTACACTGTTCTTTTCTGACCAATCATTTTGCTTTTGGTGGTTTTTAATTCCACCATTCTGTTAACATTGGCAACATATCAGTGTCCTTTACTTTCTTTACGAGAAGACAATTTTATCATTGCCTGTGCGTCAGTGTTTAGACATTTTCCTTACACTTCTTTGAAGAGTTAATCTGTCCATTTGCTCTGTCACTTACAACAGTATCCTACTGCTTGCAGGGTCTACTCAGCTGTCTGCCAGGGAATTTAGTGGAGTTGCACAGTGCACACATGCATAAATAATACTGTGAGCTAAGAGTTTGCAAACTATTGCTGAGTACACATAGACGCTGCTAACACTGCCTTCACTGGGCTCTGTGCGTGTGGCAAACTGAAGAAAATCAGAGCTCTGCAAACACCTATTAATTCATCAAGCAGGGAATTGGCACCAAGATTTGGAAGCTTTATCATTCTCCTTGTTTCTGCATTCATTTGAGAACGCTCTGAAAGACGTTGGGAATTGCCCTCCCTTCAAAAGCCCCCTTAATTCTCATCAGGCAGACCTAACATAGCCAGAAATAAAAGTCACCCACACACAGCCAGAATGGCTTTACCTTTATCACAAGACCATGGAGGATATTGCATGTAGAATGGGTAGGAAAGACATCCCCACTAGCTGGATGCTCAGTCTTCATATGACAGCAGAAAGGGCAAGTTTAAAATTAAGCAGCAACCACACAAAACAACAAGACTGTTACTATTTGTTCAAGTCTATGGAGCTGTAGAGCACAGCAGGGACCACTGACCAGCCCCAGGTACCCACAGACACGGATCAAATTTGAGTGGAGGTTGTGCTGTTTGGAACTGAGGGGTTGCATGACTGAGAGTCAAAGCACAGGAAGCCAAAGAGTTCCCAGCTCACTTCTTTCTTTCTTTGTATCAGCTTCAAAACCGAACATTTATTAAAAATTATTCAGTACACCATTGTCACATAAAGGGCAGATATAAAGAGAGGAAGGAGAAAGGAGCCTAAAGTGAATATCAAAGCCTCACACAAACAAGGCATAATGAAGGAAAGAAGCAGCCCATTTTTCTTCCCTTCAGCACGGCTTGTGCTTCCTATTAACAAGGTGCACGTTAATAAATTTAACTCAGACAAATTTAACCATCCTAGGACCACATTAATCAAAAGCCTGACAAGAGCAATCTGAAAGAGTTGAGGAAGAGAAATAAAGCACAGCTGACACAGAGAATGCCATGCCCTCACTCTCCTGGGCCTCTCCCACTCCGTCAGCACTTCCAACACACAAAAACTCCTTCCCACTGCACTCCTGCCAGGCTGATCCTGCTGCCTTCCCACTGCTCCTCACCCACCCAATGCCTCTTCATCCATGACGCTTCCTCATCCCCATGTGTCCATACTTGAGAAGGATTTAGAGTATTTCACTATGATCACGTGCAGGAGGTACAAAGTCCTGGTGAGATTTGTGCCACTGGCATTGTTGAAAAGAATCTCTTAAGGTACCGATGATTAACACATGTAAAAAAAGGCAACATAAATTGGATAGGAAATCAAAAGGACTATCGTTCATGAAAATTATGAACTGGACAGAACCAGAAGGAAAAAACAAGTGCTGTCCATTTTTATTCATTACCCATGTGCCAAGTTCCCCAGTGCTGGAGGAGCTCCATGTTCCTTCTCAAGATGAAATACTCCTGCATGGAGACTGCACAAAGCCAGGAAAGTTACTACAGGGAAATCCTCCACCCTTTGGTCTCTTCATATTCAGCTCTAAGTTATGTTTTTAGCATGGAAAACACTGACAAACAGGTCCTTCCATCAGCCAAAACACTTCACAGAAAGATGGGTATGTCATACAAAATGAGGAAACTGAGAAGTAACTGCTGATCAAAGCCACACAAAGCCGCACAAATTAGACTAAGTGCATCTCCAAAAGCCATAATTATCCAAGCTGCTCAAACAAAATAAGCACATACGTGATTATTCAGATTTGCCTAGAGGCATCCCCACAGCATAAAACATGGTGTGCTGCCTTGCTGTTCTTCCACTTGATACAACAATAAATATTTTCATCACTTAAGAGTATCGGTGTTTACTTGCACAGTCTTGAAAACTTGACTGTACAAGTCAGATGAAACTCTGTTGCCTTGACAATGCCTTTCCCCCCCAAAAGATTTCTTTCTCAGTTGGACAACTGGGGTTCCTGCACGTTCTGTTTTAATGGAGTTCCATGGGTTCGTGGGTAGATGGAGGAGGGCTGCAATCTTATTGTAGTGCAAGGCTTCAGAAGAAAGGTTTAGTGACACACCATGGCACTTAAGGGAGAGCTACAAGCTCCCACTGGCTTCACATATTGCCACAATGCAGGAGATATTTGTTTCTATTGAAAATAAAGAGGACTTAAGCCACATAATTGGGATTTGAACCCAGATGCAGTATATTAAACAGTCTGAAGCATTTGGAAGAAGTATCTGTCTAAACTGTTCATAGATGCCTTATGAAGCTTTCAGCAAACCAAGCATTGTCTTTGCAGACAGATTAATGACCTTTGGAAACCTGACAGGCTCTTTTTTAGCACTGCAAAAGCAGTCTAACATAATCTGAGAACACAGTGCTCCAGAAAATGGCCATGCCTGCCAACATGGTCACATTTATGCCATGATACCTCCTTGAATTTTTTTTTTTTTTTTTTTTTTGCTTTCCTATGGCAAAACACTCTTTTCAGAAAGTCCTTTCAAAGCCAAAAGAGCTAAAGCCCAATGTTTAGGGTATTGTCTCATCATGTGACTGACTCACTCACTCACTCCAAGCCTTTGCTAGATGAACCCAAATATTAGCTCAGATTTTCCTTTGTGCCACCATTGGAAAGGGCTTCTCACCTGGGCAGAACAACTTGATCACTAAATGCCTCTTCCAGATGGCTCCAATCCTCAAATGAAATATCCCAATTTACTTTCAGCTGCCCCCTTGAGACCTCAGCAAATAACCTCTGACCAGGTGATCACCTGCCATGTGCCAAAGACTGCTTTAGATAACCAATCTCCCCCTCCACAACTCCCTCCCACTGGTTTTCTGTATCATCATTATCACAGAACAAAAGTGCTTTAAGGCAGGAGTTCTCTCTTCAAGCCAGGCATGGGCAGCCCCAATTAAAACTGTGCATGTGCATGCATGTAATAAGTTCCCACATAGCCTGTACTTGGCTATTTTGCTTTAATATTTCAACCAAGAAACACATATGTTCACAATATAAATTTGCTAATCCAGGGTAAAAGCTGAATTTGTAATAAAGTTGTTTCAATAAAAAGGTATGAGTTATGGATGATGACACTGTAATGTCAGCATAGCTGCAGTCACTCTGCTCAAACCTGGACCAAAAAAATATGGCAGTAATTTTCACCAACTCCCATATTTGAGCTTCTTTTTAGTTTAGGAGAAGTTTGCAATGAGAACTGTGGTTCATGTCACAGAATCATTCTGGATACTTCTAGCCTAGTATCTAAGTGAGGTAATGAAAACTAGCCATTTAACATCCAAAAACATCTTAAGACAATTTAAATATTCACAATTCCTCAAATCTCTCAAACTGTGTTACGTGTGAAGAGATTAAAAAAAATCTCTGTACACCTTGTTCCTGATTACAGAAAAAAATCAGCCTACATATAAGTAGTTAATGATTTAGGCTCTAAAAATCAAAGCTAACCCAATGTGGTGCTAATCAGAATCTCATCACTTTCTGCCAAGTTACAGAAACGTGCATATCTTAATCTTGTTCATCAAGGCCAATGAAGGTCTAAATCTTTGGCTCTCACAGTGAAAAGCAACCAGCTAGCTCTAGATATAAAATAGCAATTATAATATTTGCTATTAAACAGTACATCATCAGTATGGTCTCATATAGAATGTAAAGAGCTGTATTGTGTCCAGATGGATCTACTGAGCACACTGGAGGATCTGGAATTTCACCAGAACACTTCAATTGCTGGTTCAGCTAGGGATGAGTTATCTTGGGTTTGGTGTTTTTTTCAAAGTTAAGACCTCAAAATACATAAATCATTTCAATAGGGGACATAAAACACCAAAAAAAAAAAAAAACCACCAAAAACCAAAAAAACCTTGTTGAATTAGTTATTTCACAGTTTTTTTGCTGTGGGAGATATTTGATTTTGAACTTTTCAAATGTTTCACATCATTGAAGAGAAATTAAAAGTACAAAATGGCATCAGTTCTCCTCCCTCCTCCATGCAAACCTGTAATTTGTAAAGAGCATCATAATTGACTACTCCTCATATTTATATTTCTTTTTCCAAAATGAGAAAGACAAGAAAATCAGCACATTCACCAAAGAGGTTGTTATTGTCACTGCTGATATGAGCACAACTGACCAGCATCTTTTTTACTGCTTCCTTGGGCTACTTACAGAATTGCTCCAGGTCATCTCTGTTTTTAGAGTCAGGCATGGCAGTGATTGTGAGCAATGGGCATGGATTTCCTCCTAGAGTCTGGCAGAGTGTCTGCTGCCTCCAGTAAACCTTCTTATGGTTCCTGGTTTGTTCCAGGACATCAAGATGGGACTGAAAAAGAAGCAAGGAAGCAGATTTATAAAGGAGCTCACGGTCTATAAAACCTTCCAGTAGCTGTATATTATTATTGACACTAATTTCATATCTTGCTAACTTCCCAGCTCCTCTCTTCTGCCAGTTAATATCACACCCTTTCACATCCCACAAATATGCACAAGCCATTCACAATGCATCCCAGTTCACTGAAGCTGCACAGAATATTTATTCTGACATCATGGTCTACTTGAGGGTGTCCCTTTTTGTTGCAGAGGGGTTTGACCAGAAGACCTTTAAATGTCCCTTCCAGCCCAAACTATTCTGTGATTTTGCCTGAACAGTTCCTAGGTGCTTTTGTTAGCATAAAGAAATACTTATGCATACATGAAATCCAAAAGATAGGCATTTACTCTTTATATTTTAATGGGGGTTTTGTAGAAACGTGAGAAAACTCACTATTTTTTTTAACATTTACAGAACTGATTGCTTAGCTGTCAAGCACATGCCATCAAAACTCAGTGACAACTCCATATCATTATGAGAGCCAGCCAAAAAGTTTATATTGAAACAACATTTTGTACAATCAGTAGTGGGAAATTCAAAGATTCTTTCCAAGAAGCTGTTTAAAAAGGGAGATTTTTCTCCCCACCCCCTAAGTTTTGTGACAGTTTTAAACAATTCTTCAGTCCAACAGCTTCTTGAGAAATTTGAGAAAAAGAACTGGCAGCTTAGAAGAAAGACTTTTTGGAACAAATTACGATTGCCTCATTAGCCACAGAGCCACTTGTCACCCACACAGCAGATGAAGTGCAGCTCTCTCTGCTTACACTGCAATTGCAGGTGGCAGGACGAGTGTGAGTGATGCCACTGCAGGGTGCTGCTGGGTGCTGTGGAACACCAGTTGTCTCCCAGTTGGGTAGGAAGAGCTGCAGAGAGCACACTTGTCCCAAAAACAACTAAACCACATCGATTCACTCAATCACCCTCACAGGTTGGTGATTTATCTTTAGAAGTCAGGGTTAAATTTTAATCCACATTTATGGGACACCACATTCCTGTTCCTCAAACCATGGAGATTGTGGTGTTTCAGACTGCCTTCCCAGCATCCAAATAGAACCATGTAAACAGAACTGAAATTTACAGTCAGCTGTGTTATAAAACAATTAAAATACAGCTCCATAAAGTAAATTCAATTATTAGATGCATTTAACAATCTCACATAGATACAGAGAACTCAATATCATCATTTACTTCTGTTCCTGGTACCCAGTAAAACTTAATTGGGTATAGCTACCACAGAGATTCCAGCTAGATATCAAAACAATTAATACTGTGATGTAAAAATAGATAAATTACTGTTCATAAAAGAAATGTAATTACTAATGGACAAGAAGTAATGAACTGCGTAGTGCATCCAGTTCAAATAGGATTCTGCAATATTTCCTGCAAATATGCCTATAGCCATTAAATATATATGATATTTAAAAACATTTTCAAATTACTAACTCCATATACAAGTTTATCTTCTTCCCCAAAGCACTGTGTATTTAACTGAGCCCTTGGGTTCATAATCACTTTTAATTTATTATTGATATGTAAAACCAACACGCTTCACCAGTGGACAAATGCTTTCAAATGCAATCTACTGATGCACAAACCTGATTTAGTTTATTTACTGTGGAAATAAAAGTAAAATAGAAAAGTGTATAGTGCATCACTTGACATTTTAAATTAGCCCAAGCAAAGAAGTCTTTCAGAATTATTAGAAGTAATGATTTTGCTTTGGTTAGAGCTGGGCACAATAATCTATCAATCTTTTCCATCCATAATTCTCATTTACCAAACTTTATGGTCCTTATTGGGTCTGAGTTCATTTAAACTTTTCCTGGGGCAAAATTCCCTTTAACTTCAATGAGCATTTTATTTGAAGAGACAGTGAAATATTTAAAGACCTGGTCCTGCAAGCCTAGGAATAACATCTTTTTCATCTCTATTCTATTCATTCAGAAGCAAGAGATACTCAGTGATTCCCAGAGCACACAAACTCTTCTCCAAGTCTCTCTTGCTTTGTGCCAGCAGAAGATAGAAATCAATAACAGTAAAATAATGATGAGGCACTGCATTTATGTGGAAAAGCATGGTGGTGAATAAGTCCAAACAGTTCTTCTGTGCTGCATTTGTTTTTTACCCTGCAGACAGTAGGTGCCTTCAGGGCTAAAGGTCAAACCCCACCACTGGAGCATAGGGAGTTTCCCAGGGAATTTTAGGAGTAACTGGTAAAGTTCTGATGAGAAGTGGGCTGACAGACATGTTTTGGACTGAAGGCTGGACTGGCCTTCCCCCAGATACTGGAAGCAGTTTCTTTGAATGCCTATAATAGGTACAAAACAGCTGACAGGAGACTTTTTTGAGCAGGAATTAATCTAAGCCTCACTCTGCTGGTGTGCTTCCCAGCACAGAGAGTGCTGGGGGAGAACACTGTGCCCTGGAAAAAGCACAGCCCCTGATATCTGGTCATGGCAAACAGGTACCATTTCAAAGAATGGACTGACCTCACCAGCATGTATTGCCCAAAACAAAAGGTGTTGATAATGGAAACTGAGGCGAGAAGGAAGGAAAACTGATCCACTGCAACTGTGTGGTTTCATTTGCAATAACTTATTTAATAAATAACAATTTCTTTCTCATCTTTAGCAACAAAGCAAAGCTACTCCCAGAACTATGCATTTCACTTCTTTCATCCTACCTCCCTTTCAGACCCTGGTCTCCCCTACATCAATTATAGAAAAAGCACATTGGATGCATTTCGCAGAAAATTCCCTTATCATCCACTCTTGGCCAGAAAAGGCTGTGGAAAACAAACCTATCCCCAGCAAAAAACTGGTACAGCTCAATAATTAAATTTATGCTTTGGAGTTGTATTCTTTTAGTTTCTGTGCTGAGAGCACTGGTGGGAGTGTCATAAATTCCTACTGACACTCCAGCTGGCACTGAGGAAAGAGCAGGTAAAGCATCACAGGAGGTCCAGCAGCCTGGTGATGCTGGGTGCAGCTCTGAAAGCTGAGCTGTTACCCTGTGTCAGGAGAAGGATCAGGCAGCACATCTGAGCTGTCATTAGGTTTAGGTCCCTGCTCCCCAGCCCTTCAGGAGGAGGATCCTGCAGCCCCAAGTGAGTGGAGACACCTTTGGTCTCTGTTATGACTGGTATAAGCACTAATGGCTTGTACACAGCTTATCCCACAGAGAAATTTCTTTTCTCCTGCAGCATTCTGGACTTCACAGCTGGCAGGAGCTGCAGCTGTAAACGAGGCAATTTCCCCATCATGATCACAGAAGGGTTTCAGTGGGAAGGGACCTTAAGGATCATCTTGTTCCACAGGCAGGAATATCTTCCCCTAGACCAGGTTGCTCAAAGTCCCATCCAACCTGACTTTGAACACTCCCAGGGGTGAGGAGGTGTGAAAGCAATCCTCTGTGCCATCTCAAAATCTACATGCACCCAAGCAGCTCCAAACCTGTCAGGGCCATTATCTTATCTAGGTGGACATGTCAGTATTACCATCATTGTGGAGTAGGTGTAGGGGTAATGGTAGGCCAGGTAGCAGACATCATCTTTGTGAGGGAACTTGATGCTGAAGGTGAGTGTGTAGTAGAACCTTCCCCTCGTGCCTCCTCCTGCAGCTGCCCTACAGCGGTAGTGGTTTCTGGAAGAAGAGAAAGAGGAGGAAAGTAAATGCTTTTCACTTCTAGGTGTGCATTTGAAGCAGCCATGGGAAAAAATAAGCATTTGGAGAAGCATCCACACAGCAGGACACAAAGCCCAGAAGGGAGTTTGGAGGCAGAACTGCATGTGGCAGTGCAGGGCACAACCAGTCACGTGCTGCTGAGGGATGGGAGCACTGTCCTAGGAAAATAACATCCATTAATGCTTCATTTTGTTAAGATGCAAATAAAGAAGCAGTCAGCTATTAGTAGCTCATGCAGCAGAGTCCAGACATATTTAAACTATGCATTCAGCTAAAACTGCTGTATTTCTTCAGATATCCATATTATCTTGCTCAGAGATGCAGGTTCCTATTCACAGCCCTGAACAATACCACAAGAAAATACTCTGCAAAAAGCCTGGAGATTTAGAATATATGAATACCCTACCAAACCAACAATTCAGTTCCATCACAGGAAGAAAAGTGATATTTCAGGAATAAAAATAAATAATAAATAGGACACACACAAAAATATTTCAGGTGCCATCAAAGGCACTTTGCCAAATAGGAAGAGGAGGAGAGTGGGTTTGGGTAGAGACTGGGCATGGAGGAGGGACTTCATTCATTTGCCAGTTGTTATATACCAAAAAATTCCTCCTTGTATCCCTCTTTTTTGAAGACTTGAGCCTCTCTCTCTCAAGGACCAGTGAGGACCAACTGGTCCCTTAGAAAAAAAGGGAGCTGAGTTTGATATGGAAGCCAGAAGAGCAGGGAACACCTGAGGCACAGCCATCTCCCACCGCACCCGATCAGGGCATGCCTGGGGACAGCACAGGGCTTCAACCACAAATCCAGATCATCAGACAAGACTGTGGTGCTAAAGCAGGTCTGGGTCCATCCAGCAGGTCAGTTCATGGGTCGGGATCCAGATGAGGTTTTGCAGCAAAGCAGGGACACAGCAACAAGGACACAGCAGTGACTGAGCTGAAGTCTCACTACAGCAGAGCTCTGGGTGGGGATGGTCAACACTGAAAAGGTCCAAGAGGGCACACAAATCCTTGGCACTGCCTTCAATAAAATTCAAAACCTTAAGGCTAGCTTTTCAACCTCGTGTCAGGACCTGATCTCTTGCAGGAGACTTACTCTGATGAAGAGATGACTTCAGGCTGAGTAAGAAAGTTTTCTTTCAGAAGAGATGAAGTGACAAATCATGCACTTTAGGGAGAAGCCTCGGAGCAAATTGCATCCATAAGTACATTTCAAACAATATTTTTCCCACATTGCACCAATTATGCTGTTGCCAAACCTTCTGATTCTGAAGGACTGTGAGGTTTCTTTGACAAATGTTATCATCAATGTTGCATTAAAATGCAAAATAGAAGAGGCAACCAAAAGATGCAATTTCTGCTCCTGAATTTAACAATACTGGTTTATTTTGCTGCTGTTCATTTTTATTCAAAGGGGTGGAGAGAAAAGATAATTATTCTTGTCAAATTCTCAAAAATAATCCCCTCTTTTTCATAAGGGAGACACAATACAATGCTGCTAGGTTTTCACTTGGATTCAGTAGCTAAGAACATGTGGGGTGAGTGATACTGACTGGATCAATAGATAGCTCAGGAACACGGAGTCACAGTGGCAACCTGAAAAGCCTATGATTTCATTCTCAGCTGAACCCTTTACCCCAACATTCCCTTTGCAAATAAAGCACCTTAATACTGGACAAAGAGACTCTGAAAGAAAAAAATCAATAAGCCCACAAATATAGAAACATGAACTTAGTAGCATTTATATGTATTTCAGAGGATTAAGGGTTAAAGTCTGGTATTTTTTTGAAGTTAGAACAATGACATTTAATATAGTTCCCGTTAATTTTGGCAATGA
The DNA here is from genome assembly GCA_013399225.1 of Rhipidura dahli. Classification (NCBI taxonomy): domain Eukaryota; kingdom Metazoa; phylum Chordata; class Aves; order Passeriformes; family Rhipiduridae; genus Rhipidura; species Rhipidura dahli. The sequence continues at coordinate 317,812 of VXAC01006556.1, read as the reverse complement.
AGGATAATTAAGAACTATTTCCTGCATAGTGCAGTAGGAAACTGCTCATCTCCATGGCCTCTATTATTTTCAGTGTCACTTGGAAGGTTAGATCACCTTATTCACAAAGTGCTGAGTTCTTCCAAGTCCTCCCCTCCAAATTCACATTTATGGTTAGAGGTGTGGGAGGAAGCAGGTCTTTACAGGCAGATACTGACTAAATGACTCACACAGACACAATTCCCACCTGTCCCTAACACTCCAGAGTAAAGGCTTCTCCCTCTGCAGTCTGTAATTCTGCAGCCAAAATTGTCTCTCTTGCCTAAAGTGGCCACTTAACCCAGGGGTTTTGCAGCAGGAAACACCTCTGACCTTGATGCCACACTGGTAGTTCAGTGCTCCTTACTCCTGCCTGCTCAGACACCATCCCCAGGGTAGGGATGCACAGCACTGCTCAGCAGCACATTTCATCCTTGTTCTGAGCATCTCTGCTGTTCCACCTAACTACCCACCCAGAAAAGACATTTCCAGACTTCTGAATCACTTCTTGACACCTGCCTCAATCTATAGCAAGCTATCTGGCAGTAACAGGAAGTTTACAGGTGGCTTTGGGAGGCTTCAATATTCTTCACTCATGCATTAAAAAGAAAAACCCCCTGTGTCTAAGCAGTGTAAATGATCATGTACTTTTACTGCATCTAATCTGGTCTCCTCACAATCCATCATACAAAGCAGCAGCTCTGAATATTTTTGAAAGAAACTTACAAAAAAACCCAAAAACATTTTTCCTCTGTGCCTCCCTCTCCTCCTACTGCTGTCAAGCCAAAATAGCTCTATTGCTTCCTTTTTCCTCCACCAGATTGATGTTTTTTAGCTCCTCACATTTTCATCACAACACCCTACTATATCAGCATAGAGCCTAAAGTAACAAGCAAGGAAATGGAAAGGAAAAAAAGACTCTGGCAACATCTGGTCCCCACTACTTTGTCTTCTCTTCCAAAAACATGTAGAAAGTCTTTCATGGTTTCTAGAAGCTAACGCTGGTTATTGGAAAGAAAAGAGAGACCAATGTGTAGCCTTCTCAATGAACACACAAGCTGGACCTACTGTGCCTTTCAGTCACTTTGTGGTAGTGAAACCACTTTGCTTGCCACTCTCCTTCAGGAAAAAATGCCCAGGTATTATATTTCCAGCACAGTAATGATAAAGAGTTAGTTAATAATAATTATAATACTAATCTTTTATTCTGCAAGATAATTTTTTGAGTTGAAAAGATCTTTTGCAAACACTATCTAATTAAATCATGCTTCCCCCATTTATCTGTTCAATTCTTTGAGTGGCAGATAAGTGACTCTAATTTTCTGCCCTTTGTAGGGGAGGAAACAGGCATAGGTGAAGCAAGATGGACAAAGATGCAGGCAGGAAAGGAGCTTGGTTGTGACTGAGGAATTCAAAAGCACCAAGTGATTCAGGAACAATGTTCCTTGGCCATCTGGTCTTTAGACTTCCTATCTGAAGCATTTAGTGTGGTAAAAAGCACTGCTAGATGATGGAATATGGCATTTTCAGCTTAGGCTAAAATGGCCAGAGAAAGTATCAATATCCCTGACTTCCAGGCCACTTCAAAACAGAGTTCAAATGGAAAGTAAAATGTTTATCTCTTCTAATCTGCTGATGTATTCCCTAGGTCCAAAATATTTTCCCACCTGGAGTTTGGTGTCCCCATTTTCCATGTCTCGACCTCCTTAAATATCTAAGTGTGGCTATTAAGTGCAAGATGCTTTAGTAACACCCTGGTTCATACCATAAAAAAAGCAGTATTTAACAATTTATTGGGCATGGCTGCTACTTTGGGGTCTGCCACATCGACAAGTGGAAAATGCACGACACAACTTCCTTTTCAGAGGACAAATCCATCATAAGGTATTTTTGCTGTCAACATTTCAGGCAGAATCCTGGCCAAAGCAGAATATTCCCCCAGCCATTGTGCCACTAAGGTGTTCAGTCATACTGCAAAGGCCAGGTGCTCTCAGAGTGAGACTGATGCCTCACCCTCTCACAGGTATCATTAGAGGTGACCTGCTAATGTTATGGTGTTTATTTCATCTAGTGTGATTATAAAGATGCTGAAAAGAGAAGACCTAGTTCTGACATCATTATGATCACTAAACAGCCAAGTTTTTAGCAGTGATGTGAGAACAAAGCACTCCATGTACCTCATTACTATCTGACCTGACTATTTTCTGAAAAGGCTGGAGGTTAGATAATATGCTTAGAATGAGCCATGAAGCCAAAGGCACAAGCACATTGTCACCAATTCAACACTCAGCTGCCATTGTTACTTAAATAATTTGCCAGAAAGGAATATTATTCAGTGCATAAAAGCTGCCAAGACAGCAAGAGAATGAGATGATCTTATTGTAACTGCAACTGTTTATCATGGGTGTATCCTGTCACTTCACAGAGAGGCAATAAAATAGAGCAGAAGTGTCACTCAGCTACTTTTTGACAAGAGCTCTGCTAATATTCTCCACAACAAAAAAGCTCTTGTGAGACATATGAGAAGGGTACACAGTGACACAGCTGTGCCCCAACATTCATCTTTATAAGTGAACTACCCCATCTTCAGGGAAGATGAATGCCAAAGATCAGCCAACCTGCTTCACACAGAAATCTCACCCATGAGCTCTTCCTCCCCCTGTCCTTCAGCTCAGAGGTGCCTCTCAGTAAAGGCCCTGCTGCAGAAGCAACTAAGGGCATCCTTGGGTTCCTCTGTATTTTTGAAAGTATATCACCCTTTTCCCATATTTATTAATAATTCCTGGTTTATTAGCAACTCCTGGTAAGAATAATGAGATTCCCTTCAAAATGTGCAGCCCCACTTTGGGATACCTGAGACCAGGGTGAATGGAACTGAAGTGTGCTTTCCCCAAAATACTGGCAGTGTGATACCACTGTAGCCATCCCATCTCCTCTACTGAGACAAAGCCTGGGCAGCCTCAGCCACACCATTTTCACATTCCTCCCTCCTACAATTTTGAATGACTGAGAATCTCTTTTATAAGCACTGAAATAAAAGCATTAATGTTTCAGTAGAGGTGAAAATGTATTTATGTGTATGCATGCACATTCTTGTGTATACAAAAAGATGTGAGAACCAAGAACACACAGCAAATGTGAGACAACAACTAGTTACCCTAGATGATTATGTTGACACATAATTCAATGTACAGCTAGAAAACACAGAATATTCCAAATCAATAAAACCATTCTCTCATATATTCTGAACAAGAATTTGATTACAGGCTTAATTGCACAATCATGGCCTAATCTTGGAAGTCAGCTGCTGTTTAATCACTGCACAATAGCTGCCTTGCTAATGACATGGAAAGCCACTGCTTTGGCATCCAGCATGAAAAGTGTGCCCAAGCAGAAGCCCATACTCAGAGAAGTCAGGGATTACAGGCATGTCAAGGGAAGCCACTGCACCACAGTATGTGAGCTCTTGAGGCAGAAAAGGTTAGGGTCAGGTGCATGAAGGTTAGCAAAGAGTACTTGAAACAAAATAAAATAACCACTCAAATTGCTGTAGACAGATGCCAGGTTGAGAGAGGATAATCTGTGCCTTCAACCTCTCCCCACCCCTGAGAAAAAAATTACAACAGAAATTGGGACAACTTGGAATTTTCTTCTGAGACTCTGGCACACTGCAAAAACCAGCCTGAAACAGGGAGCTTGCACAGATACCAGCACCGAGCTTGTCAGGATTCCTTAACACCATTGTTGTATTTCCAACCCTCTCTTTAGCTCCTCAGCTCCTACATCTCTTACAAAAGTCAGTGTAAGCAACAGGAAAACAATGATCCCATCCAGCTCTTTTCTTCCCAAGCAAGGGAAAAAGCCAACTACACTACTCCTCCTTTCCTTCTCCTCCCTCCTGGGCAAATAAATTCTGCATATTCCCTGGCATCTAACAGTGAGATCTCACTTGTAGCTGTTTTCTGGAGCTGGAAGCACAGAACACATGAAGCCAGCACCAATTTAGAGACATTTGAAATAGGGGGGGGGCACTGGTGGTGAGAGGCTCATGACATCAGTGCAGCTAACATGAGTGAAACAGTGGAGAAAGGAAGGCACAGATTATTCACCAAAAGTGCACTTACTTGTAATAGCAGATCTCCTGGCCTGCCCGAATCCAGCGAGGCCTGCCCTGGAGAGCCTCCCTCACTGAGTACATGACCAGCTGCATGCCTGCAGAAAACAAGACAGTTTCAGGTGATGAGACTTGCCTGGCTGGAAAAGACAGGAGTGGGAAGGAAAAGCCTAAACAAGAAGCATCATTATTTTGTCAGTGCTTTCTCTGCTGATAGTTTATACAGAGTAAATACATTCCCTAAAGCCTTGTGTTTTGTTCTGAGACAACCATGTCTGTGCAAAAAGCCCCTCCAGAAGAAATGAGCTGAATAGAGTTTATTAAAAAATAAATTATTCTTCTGGCCTTTGCAAGCCATTTTGTTTACAAACACTGGAAGGGAAAGGAAAGAATATGAATTAAGGCATCAACAAGATCAGTATTTTGGTTAGCCCAATATTTTATGCTTGGCTGCACTATTATTGAATTCTTAATCCTACCATAGCATCAGAGATCTCTGGTGCATCCAGAGCCCTGCCTTCAGAAAACAGCAAGCAAAACTAGAAGGTTTTCAACTTCCTATTAGACCTAAACAACACCTTTGAGTCACAAATACTGATAACAATAACATCTTTGTAGTGCATTATCCCAGAGCATGAACTTCTTCCTGACCTCCAAAACATTCCCATTTCATGCCCTGAGGAGCGAGGCTTTCTCTGATCTGAGCTGTGCATCCACCACTCGCAGCTCCATGAATCCAGCCCCACCTGCAGGGAGTTTTGTATCAATTTCCTTTGCTGTACACACCTGCCTGCTCTTTAAGGCAGGGTGAGGATGCTGCTCTCCCCAGCAGAGCTCTCTGCTCAGGGTGTCCCTGGCGAGGGGCTGCAGAGGAGGCTCCTGGCAGCAGCTCCAGCAGACCCAGCACAGCCACAGCTGAGCCCGGCAGCGATGCTGGCACCACATCTGTGAGAGCACATTTAAGAAAGAGAAAAATGCCCTCACAACTATTTTTGCACATTGCTAAGTTGCCCCCTGAGCCTTCCCTTGGCTGTCCTTGTGCTGGGGGGTAGGTGATGCTTGAAGATCATTAATACTGATGACATATTTGCATTAGCAGCTACTCAATTCTCTTCTTCCTTTGGGTTTGTGTGTTAAACTCTCCAGCACTGCTGGACCCAGGAACTATCAGCAGCAATGCCTTTCCAGCTCACCTTGGGCTGTGCTGTGGGGCAGCATTTACTCACCACAGCCAGGAGCAACCTCTGTATTGATGTCTTCTGAGCCAGTGCTGTGAGTTATGTGCGAGAGGCAGCTCTGTGTTTGGTACCAGGACATGACCACCAGGATTTTAAGAGACACAGGCCTTTCTAGACTCCCAGTCCATCAGAGAAGAGATGTGGGGCTCAGTGTCTGCAGGGGTCTCAATATCTCAAATGCCAGCTCCTGCCCTTCTCTCTGAGTCCAAAGGACTCGCACATGAAACAATGTTTGATAGTAGTCAGCCATCTCATTTTAATTAAAAACAAAAAATCAGTTCTCCTTTCTACTTCCCCTGTGGAAATGTTCAGTTTTAGAAAACAAACTGAAATCAGGGTTCTGATGAAATCCCATTATTTCCCATGGTAGAGTAAGTTAGTGAAAAAGGAGAAAGGAGAGAGGTGGAAGCTGTGCCTCATGTCTTGCTCTGCTCCTGGCCACAGCTATTTCATTAAATATCCTTTCTGCTGATTTGAAAGTCACACAGTGCCATCTAACCAAGAGCAAAAGGGAAAAATATCAAACCAGAAAAGTAACCAGGAGCTGTAAAGAATTACCACCCAGGGCACTTTGGCACTACATCACAACTGGAAGCTTTTTTGTCTCAGAGTATGGGCATTAGCCCAGGAAAGTGCAGAGGGAATGTGACAAATAAATAGCATCTCTTACCACTGCTCTGTGTAAATGTTGTGCATGTGCTGGAAGGGGCACTGAGCCTTGCTCAGCCAAGCCAGAAAAGCTGGAGCTTCACTGCCCGCTCGGAGCAGCAGAAGGAAGCCACGAGGGAATTATTTAATAGCCAGCCCCATGAACAAGCCATCCAAAAGCCAGCCATGGCTTAGCCTCCCTCCTTACTCCAGATGGTATTTTCACATTTCTCTTCCAAATATATTTTTTCATTGCATGCTTGAACATGTGAGTCATGTACAATTTCAGGTACACAAAATGAGATTAGAAATGCTGAAAACTGCCAAACTAGCAGATAACAAACAACCTTCCACCAATAACAGCCTGAATCTCTGGCTGTGGAGGTACTAGGGGCTACATCAAGGATTTCATTGTGGTTTAATACAGGACATTAACATCCTTCATTTTCAGGTAGCAACCACAAACACCCCACTGAGCTGTTTGGTAACTCAGGCAAGCAGTATAAGATGACCAAAAAAATAAATCATTTTCAATTGAGCTCTCTATGAATACTTGAACTTCAGCCCTTTGGGTTAAAGAGTAAATGTCTTTTAATTCATCATGTCACTCATCCAGCCAGTTTCACACATACAAGGGACAAGTGACTCCAACTCCTAATTCTGTTTCTTCTAGGTACGTTGATCCTGGGAGTGTTGTCCTGGTGGTGCTAAAGGCTGTAGCCACAGGGCTTCAGAGGAATGCAAAGTCTAATGTAATGGACTTATTAAACATTCTGAGCTGGTATAAATTAACAGAGCTCCATGGAAACAAACCAAAATATTCCCCAGCCTATGCCAGCTAAGAATTCAATCCACAGTCTCCTTGCAGAAGAAATAATTTGTCTTCTAAAATGGGTATTGAAAGCTGGGATTTGCCCTGCCTGTTTCTGAGCAATGCTGCCTTCCTTGTGAACCATGACAGGAGCTCCAAGGGTACAAGGAACAAAATTTTTTATCATCATTAATATCAATGGAAATTTGAGTAGGTCTGAAGATGTCTTACTAGATAAAACCAAAGAATCATGAATATTTATTTGAGGATTATCACATTTGTTTAAATCTTAGAATTACCAATCCTATGCTGCTCATTCAGTTTCAACAGATTGTCTTTCCCCCCCTGCTCTCCCAACCTTAGTGCCATTCTTCCTCAGTTCTGGTCTATAAAAACAACAGTGGCATTTATTTTCCCCCACAAATCCTCTCCCAGGTCTCCAGATCCAGTTTGCTCCTCAGTCCTCCTGAGGATAGACAAAGGTTTTTTGACAAATCTAAAGTGACTTTTTCAGTGGATTTCAGGACTGTAAATTCAATCTTATCTGTCTCCCTTAAACTTATAGACATGGAGAGCTGGAAACCTTTATGGCATTTAAAAGATATTCTTGTGAAGAGAAGGCTACCCCAATTCCCCAAAGGCTCCTACCGTAATTAAACTGGCTGTTGAACTTCTCACAGTTGATGATGTTGAAGCGATAGGGAACTGCTGACCTCATGCCACAGACCTCAAAGTAGAACCACTGGTGGTGCTGGCTGCTGTTCACATCTGCATTCATTAGTAGGTCATACTCAAACCTGTAAAGAAGAATAAAAGAATAATAAAAGCAGTGGCCATGAACACCTCCTGTCTGCCACTGAACATGCTGACAGCAGGTGATGCAGTCAAATTGATTGATATTTTGTGAGCATCACCATCAAACACCATTAAATACTCACAACTATAATAGTCAAAACATTTTGAGCTCTGTTTTCTTAATCATGTTCCTTCCGTGACATCCAGGTGTTAGAAGGCATAATAAGCTCCACATCATCTAACCTGCCTCCCTGGCTGACCCTTTCCAAACCCAGGAGAAGGCCACCATTCCATGCTGTGGCCACAGCAGAAGGCAGGCTGGCCCAGGCCTGCTGCAGGGGTACTTACTCACGCACTTGGATCGCTTTCCGAAGGTTTCCCGACTCAAACTTGGAGTAAAATGTCAGACAGCCTGGAGCACCTGGGCTTGAGTGACAGCTGTAAAGCAAAGCAAGGACACCTGTAGCAGGTTGCTTCAAAGACAAGCCTTCCCCAGCAACTTTTAAATGCTAAAATTTGCTTTAATAATTTTTTTATAAGCAAGACCCTGAGAAGGAGGAAGAGGTGAACAAATCCATAACCTTCCTATCCAATGCAGCTTCTCTCTCTACTCTTTCTTAGTAATTCTAAAGCACAGCTTCCCTTTTCCCAGTAGTCTCTTTTGTAACTATCCATGTTTGCTTTTTTTATTCCAGTTACTTTCCCACTGGAATATTCCTATTATTTCATTAATTGCAGAAGGCACTTTTATACAATTCCTGTGTATTTGCTCTTCCCTCATCTGTAGTTTCCTTCTCCAACTGCTTAGAAACCCTTAAATTAATCCTAAGCAACTTCATAACTTTCTCCTACCTCAAACTTTCACGTCTATTTTACTCCAAAGAATGTTCTCCAAGTCACTTATCCTTCCTCTGAATGCATTTTATTTAAGTTTGGGACCCTCTCAGCTGCCTGGTGCTACATCTTCTCACAGACCATAGTTGAGCACTTAAAGCAGTTCACAAGGCCAGATGTTTAGGATTTTTATTCAGAAGCACTGTGTGAATGTCACACTTGTGAAATAGGGTACATATACAACCTGTGACACACTGTGCAGTGGGAAATAGGAAATGCTGCTCCAGGGGAGGGTAATACTGGATTCATAGATAAAATTCCCAGCACAGGTCTGCACACCTCTGTTCCAAATCACTACATCCAATTGAGACATACCCAGGGACAACCTACTGTCCCCTTTGATTCATGGATTTACTTGTTCTGTCTAAAAGTTTTGATGCTTTCCTGCTCCAGTGACTTCCACAACAAATCTTTTCCTGGAGTCACTTAGGAGGAATTTACCCCTCCTGGATATTTTCTCTGTTAGGCCTTTACCTCCTGTGTTACTTCTAGGCCTTTATCAGAGTTGATCAAGTAAACTGAGCTCACTGCCAGCACTGACAGGGCCCCTGGTTGCACCACTCAATTTACATGACCCACCTGGGATCATCTAAATCAAACACAGTTCTTCCTATCACATCCCCTGGCTGGATTAGGCGGCGAACATCGTCCAGGACTTTGTCCCTAGGAAAAAGAAAGCAGCAAATCTTCATGACACTGTGAGAAATCTGGATATAGAGAATTCTTCTATAAGAAATATGGAGAGTCTTAGGAAATTATTTATAAGGACTGGCAAGAAAGGACTTTCATGTGCTAATTCCAGGTGAACTTTTATTTCCCATTGTGACAATGCTTCTGCTCCATCCCCACTACAACGAGTTGGCTTTTGGGTTAAATGACTGGTTCTGCAAAATTTTTTATTCACTACTGGATTGTGTCAAATTTAATTTATCTCCAGTTCTTCCCAGTGAGTTCCAACCCCCAAGTGGCCATTCTTACCCTGTGAGGAAATATCTGCCATAACTTGCAAACCTACTAGTCTGACTCACTGAATATTGACTCTAAGTCAAACTGATTTCTACTCATTATTAAACAGAGCTTCTCTGATCCCTGAAGATGCTCAAATGTGGAATACCAGATTTTCTTCCTGACCTTTGAAGCAATCACGTTATGCCTTGAAGCATGATATGATTAGTCCCATTTTAGCTGTAGAGTTACACATGTTGTTGTAGCCATAAAAGCATAGCTTTTAGAGCAACAGTGCAAAAAGATGGTAGAGTGATTTTCCCTTTAAATAAGATTTCTAGTTTATATATTTACTGCAGAAAGAATCATTCTCTCTAGCAGTCAGAAATCAGTGGTCTTCACAAATGCCATTTGATCAGTGTTGGTCAGCTCTAAAGTTTGGTATAGAATCCACATCTTTGCTGCCTGCTAATAATCTCCTATACCACTAAAAAGAAATGTAAGGTCATTGCATACAGGCCTACTTGGAACAAAAAAACTGTGGTAATAAGAGCTTTCTCTACTAGCACAACTTCAAAACACAACTTCCCATTCATCTGAGCACCTAAATAATGAGAGGCCCTTCCTGAGAGGACAGATAGGATTTTCCCTGAAAGAACCAGATGGGACCAATGTGCAAGCACTAAAGGTGGCTGAATAAATAGTAAGACTGAAGGTAAAAAAACATACCCCAAAAGGACACAGAGGCTTCTCCATCTCTAAAATGGGCTTGTTCTCATTTGTGTTCTAACAAGGTCACTGACTGACAACCCAGCTTAGAGTCCCATCACAAATATAGGTATATTGATGAATTTATCAATTGAGGCAAATCATTGGATAGCCCCCAAAAAAATTGTTCTATAACTTCCTAAGGCATTCAGAGATGTTAGAGTCAGACCCTACATAAGCCAGTTTTGAGCCCAAGAGCTCTGGATGTGGTCATGCCGTTAAAGCACCATCACCTTTGGACCCCATGCTTGCGCTCCAACACGGGCTTGCTGTAAGGAGGTGGCTGGTGGCCCCAGAAATCCGGGAATGCCAGGTCTCTGTAGCCTGGGATGGATTTCACACATCTGGCCCTGGCTGCATAGAAAAGAGGGCTGTGGAATGGGATATTCCATCGGTGCTCCTCCAGAAGGTTTCTCACTATGTCTGAACTCTCCAGCCTCCCTTCAGGACTAGGATTGATCGAGGCCTCACAGTGAGGGTAAAACATTTTTTTGTACCAAGCAGCATCATTTGGGAGAGGGCACAAAGCAAACACATGACTCCTGGCTGGATGTTCCTCCTCACAGAAGTCCTTATCCTGGGTTTCTTCAGCAATGTCTCTCTTTTCATCATTCTTATCCCATCTGTATTCCTTCTTCTTTCTCCAGCTCTGCAATGGGACTTTGAAATCCTGTTCCCCTGGATCTGGTCCCATCTCTGTGACACTTTGGTTTCTCCATCTGCAGTTTGGATGTTTCATGGACGTAGCACTTGGAATGAAATGAGAGGGAGCAGAGGGAAGAATCTCAGTCCTCTCCTCCAAGCTCTTCTTTTCCTCAGACTCAAATTCAAGCTCCTTTAAATTTAAAAAGCAGAAGAAATTAAAAGAAACTGCTGACAGATTGTGCCTCCTTCCAGAGGAAACCTTTCAAGGAGGAAAAGAGAAAATATTTACACGTCTCCCAAAACTGTACTCAACCAATAAAACAGCCAGAGCAAAATCAGTGCATGGACCACCTGCCAGCATTTCTCTATCCACAAAGCTGTTTCAAACAGAAATCCTCAGAAGCCAAAAGGATCCGATTGGAGATGACTCGCCCAAATGACTCAGCCAAAACCGATCATACAAATGAAGGGAAGATACTTTGCAAGGTATTTTTTAAAAATATAAATGTTACAGGAAGGCAAAGGTGGCCAATCTGTCATGCAAAACTCCACCCCACGTTCATGCAGGGGTATGATTTAATCCCACTTGGCTACTTATGGTCACAATAAATATCATAATATTATGTCTACAGGAGATAACATTAAACCAGTGATCCTTTTCAGATTCATATTTGAAACAGGGTTTTCATCTCTCCTAAATTCCAAAACTTGTAATGAGTGCAATATTTCCTATTTTTTGTCCCAAACGTTACTAGAAAAGTTATTCAAACTGTTCATTTCACTCAGTGGCAGTGCAATCTTCTCTTCTTCCTTCAAACCACTAGTTGACAGTATTTGTTTTTCACATCTCATTCTGATCTTGATATTGCTGTTGAAATTGCCATCAAGGATACAAATTATCTGACAAATTTCTCACGTGGCAATTGATTCAACAGTGCTTATTTAATCTACACCCAGAAAAATGTGCATCAAACATCATTCCTTTTATCACTCATGATTCCCAACAATAAACTACTGAAAAAAGTCATAATCATTGGCTTTCCAGTCCCACGAGACTTACAGGTTCACTTTTAAAATAGCCCTGTCTAGGCTATTCCTTGTCAATATACCCTTTCAAGTATTTCTTAAATTCTGGAATATTCACAAATAAAGGAAACTGCGCTATGACCATACCTGAAAATTCGGGGAAAGTTCTGCACACAGTGCTTCATATTGTGCAAGGTCTTCTTCTGGCCGGTCAAGCACTGGCCTTGACCTCAATTTATTCACATCTGTCTCCAAGTCATAATCCTACAAAAGCAGAATTAGAAAAGCATGTGCATTACACCTGCCCCATGAGATGATCTCAACCACCAGTGAGTCGAGGATAAGAGCAGTATCTGAAACTTTCACAGTCAAAGGCTCCTGTGTATTAATGCACAGCCTCACCCACGTCAGATGCAAGTACCAAAGCCAAACTGGGTCAAGCATTCAGCCATTGCATAAAAAAATCCAAACAAACAAAAAAACTCAAACAGGAAAAGTTGGATCAATAGGAAAGGATGGAAATGTGGCATTGATGACTGGGCATTACTTTACAGCATTATTCAAATAATTCAATATGTCTAAGTATGTCCCACCAAATGCCATCAAAGAAATTATTTGCTCCTGACAAACAGACTCATTTCCAGAGGTGTTACAAAAAGAATAAAGTGAAATTGCCTGAATGCACCACTGCCCATGGCATTTCAAACCCCGAGCCACACTTGAGTCACAAAGCAGTCTGAAGTGTTGTTTGGGCTGAGATGAAAAGGCAGTGAAGACCTGCAATGAGCATGAGGTCAGTTGAAAAGGATTTGCCACTGAGATCACACTGATGCATATGTAGTTCCAAACTCGCTGAAGATTTGGATGGAAAAGAATAGAGAGTCAATATGGTGATTTTTATTTTCCTAGAAATCTCTGAACAGCTCCTGACAGAAGCATAGAGCCAAGTTGCAGTTTGGTTAGTAATGCTAGCATGCATGGATATGTGTTATGCAGCTGTGAAAATGTTTGTAAATCACATCAACACCAGGAAACATCGCTCAGAAAAACTCATACCAAAAAAAAAAAAAAAGAGGGTAATCTGAAAGTTCATTATCCATTCCCTGCTTGCATTCCCTTTAGCAAGGTTTTTTACAGGAGATATATGACCAGCAAACCAGAAAAACAGTATTTAAACTCATATTCAGAATAAGCTCTTAGGCAAAAAAACCCCAAAATCCAAAACTGCTTACATGTACTTGGTAAATCCTTATGAATAATAAAATAGTTCAGAAGCATAAAGGAGCTGTTACTGAATGAATAACTAATTAAAGAAGGAGATAAATTTACTATGAGCCTTATTACTAATGAGCATCTTGACGAGCTCTAATATTCAGACAAAAACAGCCAGACAGGGGCAAGTTAGGACACTCAGATAATGTGTGTGGGGGGGGGTTTAACTTCCTTTTTTCATTGGGTGACATCAGTTTAATATTTGAGGAGAAAAAGAGAAAAAGACAGGGCAAGGAATGAGAACTCCCTTTTACAGAAGTCTCAATCATTTCTAATTAGACAGTATTTGCAACTTCATTTCTTTAATTTGCTTTCCCAAGCCACTTGATGTGGGTAAGACTTATTAGCAGCATTCACTACTTCACATTTCCATATGGGCTTGTTTGTATTTTCACAACAAAAATGTTTGCACCCTCATCCTCAGCTGGTAGAAGTTTTTTGTTTTTTTTTTTTTTGCCAGTTAGGTCACTGCAGGGAGACTGCTAAGGGAGAATTCAGAGAAGTATTGAATAATTCATTGTATTATTTGTCTGTGTGCAGAAGCAAATAAAGAAGGAATATAGGCTCAAATGCCCCAGCTGTGGCTTAAAAGAACTAACCTTTTCCTTAGAGTGGGTGCACAGCCCAAATATGCTCTGATATGGGAATAAAGAGAGGGTTAGCCTTTCCTAGATGACAAATCAATTTTCCTTAAGTGTCATTTTCCTGGCATATGCCTAGTGGATCAAAGATCCACCATTTATCCCTGACTGTGTATGCAATTCTGGGCAGTCTCTGTGCAGGAACAGAGAAGTCACCAAACCCCCTCCACCCTGGGTGACAAGCACGAAAATGAATAAAATAAATGCAGGGCACTTTTTAGTGAAAGTCAGTGCTGCATCCTCCTTTCCTTTTTTTCCAGTATCCTCCTGTTATCCATTAAATGTGTTCATGTGGGAGGGAGCACATGCACCTCTACATTCTCTGCTTGGATGGTCTTTCAGGGTGTCAAAATGGGCAATGAAAAGTTTAATCTCCAGTATGTAGACAATTATGGGAACTATGGCTCATATACCTACTTCCTCTTTACTCTCCACATCCTCGTTATCCCACTCTGTTTCAGCCTCTTCCTCTCCTTCACTTTCACTGTCACCTGCAAAAGTAGGCAAGAGGCAGAGACAAAGGTGTTCAACCCAAAATCTCTCTCATATCTTGCAGAGAAATGTGTGTAAACTCTTCTACGTGTGCCACACAGCCCACAACCCACCACAACCCCGATTAAAGCAAATCCCATTTGTTAATCTCATATAAATGAATTTGGCACTAATTCACCCAGCTTTTAAAGCTCTGTTCTCTTGGACTCAAGCACTGCCTTTCAAAACCATGACAAATGTCCCCGTGATATGGATCCAACTCATTTTACAAAGCAATACAGAGATTTTCTGCTTGGCTGCAATGATATTACAGGATGCTCTTAATCTGTATTATCTAGATTAGGGTGTTTTACTGCTATGATTGTTATAGTATTTCAGCATCTTCCACACGAAATTGAATGCAGCAAAAATTGCTTCTGTGTATCATGGAGCCTTTTCTGCAGGGTAGCTATCCTACCTGTGCTTGAGCTGTGCTTTCCAGCAAGAGCTCCCATCTTTTACTCATGCAGCAGGACTATCTCCTTTTACTTTAGGAAGGCAAAAGGATAATAATTCCTGCAATTCTTTACTGAGAAAGCTGCAGGGAAGTTTTTTACCCCCACAAACAGCCAATGCACAGGCACAAATATGCCCCTGTTACTGGGGAGCAATGGCATCTCCAGCCTCTGTTATACCCACTCTGCTCCATTATTTTTTGCATAATAGAAGAATTATTTTTTCCTTTTTCTTGCTCCTTTCCATCTTCTCTCATTTATTCTCCAAACAGATTCTCCCAGCTTCAAGAAGACCTGGGAGTAATTTCTTCCTTCTTGAGTGACACTGTAGGTTATCAGATTAATTTTAACTGTGAACCTCAGGACTATGCCAAGTCTCCCTTCCCCAGATCCCACACTTAATTCTCATGTCATGCTCCTCTTCCTCCTACTGAACTCACCCTTCAGCCATTTACCTTCAGATCCCTCACACAGAGGCTCAGCTTTGACATTCCCAGGAAGAGGGAAGGAATAGGAACTTCTTACAGTCACCACAGGCAGATTCTCCTTGGGGTAGCATTTTCTCAGAATATGAGTTGCAGTAGTTATGATAGGATCCAGACTTTTACAAGATAAACAGTCCTGGGAAACAAAGGAGAACAACATTAAGAACAGTCTCTTACAACAGTCCTCCTTGTCACACACAATCCCCCAGAGCAGAGCTGCTCCTCTGGTGAGAACATAATTCCCTTTACCACTCATGATTCACACCCATAAACTACAGCAAAAAGTCATAATCTTGGTTTTCCAGCCCTGTAAGACTTACAAGTTTACTCTTGCAATAGTCTTGTCTGGTTATCATTTTTCAATACTCCTTCTCGAGTATTTCCTAAATTATGGAATATTCACAAATAAAGGAAACTTCACTATGATGGCACCAGAAAATCATGGGAAAGTTTTGCACACACTGCTTCACATTGCTCACATTACTTCCCCTTCTTTTTATCACTAAAGAAACATGACTGGAACAGCAAGACCTCAAGTTCCTACAAGTCCATCTCTTACAGACATCAAGGCCAGCATGGACCTCAGGGGACTCCCTCCCATCTGGGAGACACAGAATCTCTGAGCTTTGCTCCAATACCCCAGAGTCAGGGTATGCTGAAGGAAGCTAACACAGGTGACAGTAGCACTGAAGCAACATGGCTTTTAATACAAATTAAAAAATGCTTTGTGGAGCACATGTGTATGTTTTGGCTGCCAAAACATGCCAAAATCTGTGCTTCTGCACTTTTAGCACAACTTTACCCAGATCCATTGTGCCAAAACTCACAGATATAAACTAACACAGTTAATATCACAGTTTCAGTGTATTCAGGGTACACAGGTGTTCTCAAACAGCATTTCCACTGTATTCTCTGTGGTAAAACACGAGGCCTAAGAGCTATTTTTATAGACCACTATATATTACCTAGTCATAAACGAGTTAATAATTGCAGTATCCCACCATTCCTTGCTGCTATAATCCAGAGCAGAAAATCGGTAAGGATTTTTTAGGGCCCAGGTATACTTTGAAAACACAGAATATTTTGTGTTTTTGTTGTGCTGTTATGCAAGTGAACTCCTCAGACTTTTGTTGCAAAGAAACCAAACCAAAATCCCCACAGAACTAAATGCAAAGACCCCCTGGGACATCATAGAAGTGATGTATGTCATCAATCTAACAGTCAGGGAGTTTGGATAAAGGAATGATAGTGCTGCAGAAAGGTGAAGTTGTTTAGAACCAGTGGGTGCAATTCTCAGAAAACCCAGCCCTCAGATTTACCCAAATACACCCAAAGCACAGCCTCCATCAGAGTGGCTGAGTAACAAGTGCAGTATCCCACCCAAAATTCACAATTTTCACTCTGACTCTCAGCATGTTTTCTTCAGTGGCTTGGAACTAAGGCTGAGCTCAACAGGAATGCAACTTAAATAAGCAGCACAGATGTGCTCTAAGGCAAAAGAGAAATATCACAATACATTCTACTACCATTTCATAGTTTTGCATCCCTGCAGCAGAGATAAAATGGAACAACCAAGAGGAAAGAATGGATACTTTGTGCCATTGTCTGACAGCCCATAGTTAGGATTTGGGCTGGACAAAAAACTCCAAACAATCCAAACTTTCAGCAGAACCAGGCAGAGAGCCAGAGGAACATAACAAAGAACATAAAACAATCATTGGAACACAGGTCCTGCCTGAGTAACCTGATCTCCTTCTAGAAAAAGGTGACACTGTTTAGTGGTGGACTGGACAGTGCTGGGTTAATGGCTGGATTCAATCCTAAAGGTCTTTTCCAGTCTAAATGACTCTGTGATTATAAAGTACTTTATTATAATTGGGAACAGGAAAATGGCTGTATTGGGGTTCTTTAGGTTGTAGAGGATTTTACTCTGTTTTCTCATGTATGATTGAACAGCATTATAAGATTCAGGGGGATTAACCAGGATTCCTGTAGGGAGGCTAGAAAAAAAGTCATCTAAAGCTGACATGCTTACAAGACTCACTACAAGAATTTTAATATGTATTTCTAGTTCTTTGGCTGTTTGGAACTAGGGGGAGAGAAAAGAAAATTATGAAAGTATCTCCAAGGAAAGTTTTATTATGGATAGAGCAAACACCAAGGAGAACTGGTTTCTATTTCTGTTTCGATTTATTCACTCCTTCATATGGCTGCCTTTGTTTGCTTGTTATTAAAGGCAAGATTAGGAAAGTTCATCTACATGTGGGAAAAAGCTAATATTTTTAACAGTCTACTAGTTTAGTTTACTAAAACTGTTCAGTTTTTGCTAAAACAGTGAGCACAGGACTGTTTAATTGCCTGCCTTGGGACAACTATCTTAATTCACTGCCAAGTGAATTTAAATAGCCAAGAACAAGGCATTTTCATCCAGACAATGAACTTCCACACTTGGAGTTACCCAGTGATGCTATTTGAAAGTCATATTTTTCTTTACAGCAAATTAGCTCAGAAGTGCAAACAAGCCTTCAGATACCTTCGAGGGAATTTGTGGGACTTTTTCATTGCTGCTCATAAAGTGCTCTCAGATTCCAAGGTAACACTGTTTACAAGTGACTGAAAATTATTACATCAGAGTATTGGAAAAGCCCTTTTTACTGACACCTGGGAAGACAGGAGACTGCTTTGTATGTGTGTAAGCTGTCCCAATTATTTTGTGGTGGGAAAATGTGAATGAGAGAAGAGTAAATCCTTAGCTCAAAAATACCCATGTAAAGCAAAACCAAATTCAGATCTGCTCTTTAATCTCCACACTCAATCTTTTCTCGAGTGAACCTGGAATAGATCAGATATTATGGTATGTTATACACATGGGGAAAAAAAAAGGAGGTTTTAATATGACAGTAAGACAAAAGATATTGGTGCTAATGGATGCTTCTACTGGCAAAGAGAGTGGAATATAGGATAATATTATCCTGAGTAGTATGGGAAGGTTGAAGAGAAACAAGGCAAGTTTAAGAAACCAGATGGAAAAGTGATAAAATAACAAGATAACTTTCCATGCAGCATCTCTCCTAAAGCACGTACAAACCTGTTTTCTTCTCTTAGAGTAGGCAGGTCTGTCACTGCACACAAAACCAACCAGTGCTAAAGTGAATATCCCCTTTAACTGTCAGGAAAATCTAAGTGCACCTAGGAAAAAGGAATGGGAACAGAAAGTACTTCCTTTCCATGAACAATTTCATTATCTAAAATTATTTTTTATTCCAGATAGAAGTAGAATTTAAAATATCTCTAAATTCCCGTAAAATATCTCTAAACTCTTCTCAAATAGACTACCAGTCACTTCTCATCTACATGAGGTGACAGTTTTTGAACTATTGGCTCCTCCTGTAAAGACATAAGCTTAAGGGCTGTTAAAAGCTCAGGTATTTCATCTGTCCATCAGCCCAGACAATAGGCAGCCAGAGAGGTTCCAATTGAAATTCCACTGGAATTTAAAACAAACCCATCTCAGCAAAATGGTTGTCATTTAAATAAATATATCTGTATAAAGAAGAAAAAAAAACATGTAAAAGTTTCAGAACTTTTCTTCAGAACTAGAAAGTTTTCTAGACAGATTTTAAGACTTTAAAAAAATCTCATTAGCTGCTCAGAGTTTGGACCATGTTAATCACCACAGCCAGCAAATTCCCTAAAAGCACCAAAATACTGCCCACACAAAGAGTCATCGCTTTCCCAGTCAGGAGGGGTTTGTCTTGTCCCATCTTCATCTCCTTCTCTCTTGCTGCAGCCTGTTGTCCACCTCAGGAGACAAGATTTCCCATCTTTCTATAATCAGAATTATGAAGATTTTCATGGCAGCAGCAGCCTCTCCCTCAGGTCAGAGTAGGGAAGAGCACGAGCAAGACCTCCCAGGGCTGCCAGGCTCCTGCCAACGCTTCACATCTTGGGGAGACACTGCAAGACTGACAATACCCCAAAGAAGCAGTGAGAGAATATTGAGCTTTGAATTTATTAACCTTGATAATTTCTTGTCCAAGGTCTCCCTAATGGCACACACTGGGAAAAAAGCAATCTGGAGGCCCCTGAAGCTGTCATTTCCACTCCACTTCTGACCTTTGGAAGGATTAGCATTATCAGGGTTTACTGCAGCCTTAGCATGTCATATCCTGTTTGTTCACCCAAGGTGACCCCACGTTTGCACTTCCCATGGAGTTGCTCCCAGGCTGAGCTATCAGGAGGTGTTAGCTCAAAAAGCTTCATGGGCTGTGGAAGCCTCTTGAGAGGGAGTGAGCCAACATCCACCCTCAAGCAGCTGTTTCCATCTACCCTATTCACGTTTATCCAGGCCAGGGAGTCCTCTTTAACAGAGGCCATAATCCCTTGGGAGGTCTGCTGGCTCTGGTCACCTCATCCTACCTAAAAAAATGGTCAAATCCTCATGAGGAAAGTGAAGTGAAGAAACCCCAGAAGCCTCTCATACACTGCTAGTAAGAAATGAGTCACAGAAGAATCCTTCATGACAGTGAAGGGAAAGGGAAAGAAATAAACACACTGGATCAGAAGGCAATGGATTTTTTTTAAGGGAGAAGGAGACAGGCTTTTCTTTCTGATGGTTCTAGAGTGAGATAATGCATAGCCAATAAGAGTGAATTCCACTCCTACAGAATCACACAGGTCTACAATGGAAGGATTTTCCCTAGTCACTTCTCCAAAGCAAAATAAGGAAGCATTTTGCTGAGAGACTGAAGAAACTCTCATTGTTCTGTCACTGCCTTTTCTGTACCTTACAGGCATCCCATCCACAGGAACATGGCATCTTTCTTAGATTCACATTAATGTTTCACAAAATTGAAATTTAACCTCCCGGAAAACTGTTGATGGATGCTTCTCATTAAGAAAGGCTTGGCTAAATGAGCACTTTGTTTAAAAGGCTGATAGAGGAGAATTATCTGGATATTGTAAAGGAAAATCTCACAAAAGACCTAACCAATTTCCCTATAGAGATACTGTATTATTCTTCAGGAGAAGTCCAAGTAGACAGCAGGATACACAGGGAAAGAGAAAAGAAGCACTAAAAACATAAACTAGAATTCCCATGCGTCCCATTGGAATGAAGATTTGTTTTAAACTGAAACATTTCAGCTTTTCTAAAGTACTAACTGTGTAAAAGTCAATACTTTTTAATGTTACCAGCTTTTTCATATATATGTCCTATCCCAAATTTATATGAGGATGGAATTTCCTGCAGAGGGATGTAGAACCCAGCACAAAACCACCAAGTCACCTCATTTGAACACAAAAAGCACCAATTACCTGCACACTTGTGAAGAGAATCTCCATTCCCCGGGAGCCAAGGAAAGTCTCCCTGCCCAGCTGGATGTTGGTGATGTACTTTAGGCAGAGCAGGAGACCCCTGCGAATGTAAATGTAGTTGTTGGAGACATCGTTGCGATGCCAGTCTTGGTAGAGCCTCAGCAGCTCACTGAGGTATCCTCTGTTCACTGCCCTGCGGCTGTTGGACTCTGAAAAGGAGACAAAAGGCTGAATTAAACTCCTTCCTGTCTGATAACTGTGGCTACTCAGTGATGGAACTCAGACTTTAGCAGCTGCACATTCTGGCTTAATGGTATTGGTTAATTTTTTTTTTTTTTTACTTTTTAAAAAAATTATTATTTAAAATGTTATTTGCTAAACACGACCTACATTCTTGGAATCATATATGAAAAAAAGCAGCAGTGTCCTGTCTGGAAAGAAGAACCCCTCAGATGAACCAAACCATGAGCTGATATCTCCTTCCAAGTGCTAATAAACTTAATTCCAGTTGCAGCACCACAAGATTTCCTGAAACTACCAAAGCTTCTGAGGAGTGAGAAAAAGCTGTAAGAGCAGTCAACAACATAAAACACACCGTGCTGCACTTCAGTCCTGAGAGAACACCTTGCTGAGATCAACAAATTCAGAAACCTTGTGGCTGTACAGTCCTGTCATAGCCAGAGAAATTATGTTTAACTTCTAAATGTATTCCCACAAATACCTGTATAATGAAAGCCATGAATCAAGTGACTCTGGAAACTCACAGTATTTAAAAATTCACAAAACACCAACGTGAGCAATAGCAGTTTGGGCTTCTTTTCTGTTGCTTTCTGGCTCCAAGATTCTAAAGGTCACATTCAGATAGTGTTTAAAGGCTTAACTGCATGGGCAAGAAAATGACAAAAAAAAAACCAAACCTTTATAAAAATGTGAAAGGAGATCCATACTATTCCCTTGATCATGTAGCTCTAGGATATAAGATTGCAAGGAGAAGATGGTAAAGCTTGTGTTATAATACAAATTCTGCTGAGTACTCTAAAACACATCCCTTCACCCACCTCATCCCTTGCCCTGCCCCTCAGGACAAACACGAAACCACACCAGACTCCCGGCTCCCTTCCTTCAAACCAACCCTGCCTAAGTTCTCGTGACTGGTTCTGACATTCCTTGCTGTGACACACATTAAAAGCTGTCAGGAGCTCAGTAATCAACTGAGGGGCCAGGTAGCATATGTAAGGCAGGAGCTCAGCTCTCTGAATAGCAATTAGCATTTGCAGCTCACGACAGATGGCTCTTGGAAGGGCTGCTCCAGAGCTGGTGGGCTCCAATCCATTTCCAGTTCATTAAACAAAGTGCCAGAGCCTCTCACACCTGGAACTTTAAAGCCATCAGTGCAGATTCACGGGACAGAAGAAGCTAGAGGGTAAGCAAGAGAATAGAAGGATGTTGCCTGAAGAAAATCAGTGACAAGAGAAGGCACAGAAGGAATAAGCAGGAAGCAGAATGGGCAGCAAACCTAAATCCTGGTGATGAAGTAGATGGAGACTTTGGAATGGGGAAAGAAGTCACCTGAAGTCATCTCAGTCTGCTCTCTGCAGCAGATTAGCAAACCCTTACCTCGAGGAGGCTTTGGAGGGTTGTTCTGCTACCTGGCCTGGTCCTGCAACTTTCTCCACCATTGGCACCAACCAGCAGCCCCAGCCCAGGCTGCCAACTCATTTTAATGCTGCTCTGCATCTTCACACCACCCTGCTGGTCCCACAGCTCTTCCAGTCCCTGAGCTCTGCCCAGGCTCCCCCACCTTGGCCTGCAGCTCTCCAGCACTGCCTCCCCTTGCTGTTAACCACCTGCACCAACTCTGCATTCCGAGGCTCCGTGGCTGTCAGCGTGTACAAGGTCACCCTCCTCCTCTGACCTTCACTCTGTATTTCTGTTTTCTGTTTGACTCTCTGCAAGAAAACTTTAATTGCTTGAGAATCCCTTATCAATCCCAATGATTTTATTCATGATTTCCTGTTAATCCTCAACCAGCTGTCATGTTTACTAACCTGCAGGATGACTAACCCCTTAAATCAGTCAATCTTCCTTGAAGAATTACTGAGGAGGCTCTGTAAAAGTCAATAAGTGTATAAAACGTGACAAGAAGAAGAGAGTCAGGGAGCATAAGGTAGGGACAATTTAGATCAGACTCAGAGCTTCCCAGAGCTGTTCAGGGACAGATGAAATTGGACTAGATCTAGGGTTTTATAGCCTCTAGCACTCAGCTCTTGAAGTCTAAGCTTTCTGTGTCGATGTCAATAGGAAGAGGGAAAAACTGGGAAGCACTGTGTGTAGAGCTTCTTGGGGAATTTATTA